>JAMWET010006570.1:85000-132500 GCA_024036415.1 Prochilodus magdalenae
GTGTTCGTTCACATGGCCTCAGGCAGCATGTAGTCTTCCACATGACACCCTCATTATCTACACCTCCTCGTATCTGCACTCACTGTCCATCTTATTAGCTCCACCCACCTTATAGGACACTCTGTAGTACTACAGGTACAGACTGTAGTCCATCTGTTTCTCTGTATACTGTACTACCCTGTTCTTCAATGGTCAGGACCCCCACAGGACCACCACAGAGCAGGTATGATGTGGGTGGTGGATCATTCCCAGCACTGCAGTGACACTAGTGTGCTTGGACCCAGTAACATGGCCTCAGTCGCTCAGAACCATCTCAGCACATTGTGATGTAGAGGACCTCGTCATGTGCCACAGTGGTGGGCACAGGCTTTATCCAGGACACAGGCTGATGTTACAGAGATCTGAGTTTAATGGTAATCATACACTTGCCGTCAGCAGAATCTCTGCATCCAGAAGGACGTGTGGGATTGCAGTGCTATTGGGTGGAGGTGGAGTGACACCAGGTCTTCTGGACGTATGACGCTGACCACGGTGCCTCCACACAGGGATTCGTTGGGCGACTCCACCAAGACTAAAGCGGGACTCGTCACTGAAGATGACCCGCTGCCATTCTGAGTCACTCCATGACAGTCTGGTACGACACCATTACAGTCGTGGGTGACGGTGACGTGGTGTCTTGGGTGTCTCGCTGTATGTCTGCAGCCGTAGCTGTTGGGTCAGTCAGGCACAGCGATAAGGCCCGTCCTGGTTTACGCCACGTGTAGCCGAGCGTGAAAGTTCAATCAGCAGCATGTCTCATGATGTCAAACCTACCCACCAAGTTTCTTTCCTGTCGGTTGATTCCTTCTGGGTATATCATACCTGCTCTGTGGTGGTCCTGTGGGGGTCCTGACCATTGAAGAACAGGGTAATACAGTACACAGAGAAACAGATGGACTACAGTCTGTACCTGTAGAACTACAGAGTGTCCTATATGCTCAGTGGAGCTGATAAACCAGACAGTGGGTGTAGATCCAGGCGGAGTAGTGGAGGATTTAAGCCCTGATAGAACTTGTTTAGCTACATGGCCTGTCCATGTTTCTGTTTACCTCGTGCTAGTTTGCAGCCCACCCGTTTGCACATGGAAAATATCTGCTTCGATACAGAATTCCCACACGGAGCTGCCTCATATTAAACCGCCTCCTGATGGGTCCACCAGTGCACAGCCCAGTCTCCGAAGCGCCTAGGTTGCACCTTCCGTTTATATTTATTCCCTCATCAGCACAAGATGCATAAAAGTGGCCCCTAAAGAGCCCATTAGTTCTCTGATCAGCAGAAGAGGTCTACGTCTTACATCACCCCTTACTGCCTCGTTACCGAAGCTCTGCACGACGCCTCCTGCTTGCTCCGGGTGCTCTGGTTCTCCTGAGCTCGAACAAACAGCTAGACCAGGCACTGTGTAGTAACTGCTGAGCACAGAAGGCTTAGATCACCATCCTCATCCCCATTCTTCGACCTCACTAATGCCCAATCAGATCCTCACAGCAATGTTCATCATCAGTACCAGGCCTCACTAATGCTTAATCAGATCCTCACAGCAATGTTTATCACCAGTAACAGAACTCGCTAATGCTCAATCAAATCCTCACAGCAATGTTCCAACATCAGTAATTGACTGATTAATAATGCTCAATCAAATCATCACAGCAATGTTTATCATCAGTAACTGAACTCGCTAATGCTCAATTAAATCCTCACAGCAATGTTCCAACATGAGAACCCGACCTCACTACTACTCAATCAAATTCTAACAGCAATGTTCCAATATCCCCACCTGACCACACTAATGCTCAGTCAATCCTTATAGCAATGTTCCACTATCTGACCTCACTAATGCTCAATCAAATCCTCACAGCAATGTTTATCATCAGTAACTGAACTCACTAATGCCCGAACAGATTGTCACAGCAATGTTTATCATCAGTAACTGAACTCACTAATGCTCAATCAGATCCTCACACCAATGTTCCAACATCAGTACCTGATGGACTAGTAATGTTCAATCAAATTCTAACAGCAATGTTCCAATATCCCCACCTGACCAAACTAATGCTCAGTCAATCCTTATAGCAATGTTCTACTATCTGACCTCACTAATGCTCAATCAAATCCTCACAGCAATGTTCCAACATCAGTACCTGACCTCACTTACTCTCAATCAGATCCTCACACCAATGTTCCAACATCAGTACCTGATGGACTAGTAATGTTCAATCAAATCCTCACAGCAATGTTCCAATATCACCACCTTACCTTCCTAATGCTCAATCAAATCCTTACAGCAATGTTCTAATTTCACCACCTCACCTCCCTAATGCTCAATCAAATCATCACAGCAATGTTCCAACATCAGTACCTGACCTCACTTACTCTCAATCAGATCCTCACACCAATGTTCCAACATCACCACCTTACCTTCCTAATGCTCAATCAAATTCTTACAGCAATGTTCTAATTTCACCACCTTACCTTCCTAATGCTCAATCAAATCATCACAGCAATGTTCTAATTTCACCACCTCACCTCCCTAATGCTCAATCAAATCCTTACAGCAATGTTCTAATTTCACCACCTCACCTCCCTAATGCTCAATCAAATCATCACAGCAATGTTCCAATATCACCACCTCACCTCCCTAATGCTCAATCAAATCCTTACAGCAATGTTCTAATTTCACCACCTCACCTGCCTAATGCTCAATCAAATCCTCACAGCAATGTTCCAACATTGTAAATGAGGAACAAACTCCTGCTAATGCTCTGGAAGTGTTGAGCAGATGTGTACAGAATGCTGGGACGTGTGGCTGCGTCAGGAAGAGATGTGGTACAGCAGCTGCAGAACTGGAGCATCACGGCCCTAAACCGCCTGCAGTAACTGGATTTGGAGGATACATATGCCGTGCCGAAAATAGAACAGCCAAGCACAGTAGGGAAGTTGAGAACACATGATATCTCCTCAGTGGTCGGATCTCAGGCACAGGAGTTCTCGCTGGCTCGTTATACAGGCTCCTCATTCTATCAAACTCTGTCTCTCTCTCTCTCTTCTTTCCTTCTCTTCCCTCCTACCCGCCCTCTGCCTCCACACCTCCCTCTCTTTTTCATACATCCCTGTCTTCCTCTTTATCCCGCTGTTGATCCTTGCCCAGTGTCCGTAGCCGGTTCTTCAGCCGCGCACGACCTGTTTTTTTTTTCCCTGTTTCTCAAACCCCCATAAACATACACCCACACCACCCACTCGCCTCCATCACCACCTTCCAGCCCGGCTCTGTCGCCACCAGCATCCACACGGCCCGTTGCTAGGCAACAGAATTGTGCGGGAACGTGCGATCGCCAAAAGCAGAGGAATTGCTGGTGAGACGAGAGCTCTCGGGAACACTGGCTCTGTGGCCGGGATTAGAACGTACATGAACACACCAGGTGCCTTTCCGAATTCTGTCCATCCAGATCAGGATGGCAGGATAATCCGAGAGGCTTAACTGGCCCTGTTTGTGAATAACGCAGACACAATGGACGACTTGCACTGTGGAGCGTGACTGTGTATCACTCCTTTGGGAACAGCATGTCTGTTTACTTCCAATTAGCGCCACCGATCTTCGGATCTGTAGTTATATCCTGCACTGTTACACAGCTGCAGGGGTGTTGGAGTGTGTGTGTGGGTGGGGTGAGGGGTGGGGCGGACGTTCCTTACAGTGTAAGAGTCTTCAAGAAAAGTTTGAGTTTGGAAATGAGTACTCCGAGTACTCTATGTTCAGTGCACCAGTTTGGAAAACTTGAATTACTGTTCCGGGAAAAGTACGGAATGCCTCTACAAGCACCCATAACAGCTGTAAGTGGATTTGACATGAACTGGAAAAGTTTCTGGATGTAGCCACATCAGTTTTCAGACGCGCTTGCATCAAAGAGTTGGTCAGTTGGGCCAGATTTGGTGGATGCCTACCCTGGCACCATTCCGAGGAGAGTTCCCTGTAGACTGGGATTGTAGCCACTGCTGGTAGACCCGTATGAGCGTACGCTTCCATACACCTGCAGATCCAGCTACTTCCTTCACACTATGGTCTTTGGCCACGCCCACATGCTCAGTCCCTCCTTTAGCCAATCATTAACCTCTGCTCTGGAGCCATTTACCACACATGGAACGAGACACCAACATTGTTCCTTTGTTCTTTTATTCCGTTAGCCAAAGTCAGCATTGTAACTTCATCCGTTCATTCCTTTATCCATACACCAACATTGTTCCTTCATCTATTCATTCCTTTATCCATACATCAGCATTGTTGTTCCTTCATCTGTTCATTCCTGTATCCATACATCAACATTGTTTCTTCATCCATTCATTCCTTTATCCATACATCAACATTGTTGTTCCTTCATCCGTTCACTCCTTTATCCATACACCAACATTGTTCCTTCATCCGTTCACTCCTTTATCCATGCACCAACATTGTTCCTTCATCCGTTCATTCCTTTATCCATATACCAACATTGTTCCTTCATCCATTCATTCCTTTATCCATACACCAACATTGTTCCTTTGTTCTTTTATTCCTTTAGCCAAAGTCAACATTGTAACTTCATCCGTTCATTCCTTTATCCATACATCAACATTGTTCCTTCATCCGTTCACTCCTTTATCCATACACCAACATTGTTCCTTCATCCGTTCACTCCTTTATCCATACACCAACATTGTTCCTTCATCCGTTCACTCCTTTATCCATACACCAACATTGTTCCTTCATCCGTTCACTCCTTTATCCATACACCAACATTGTTCCTTCATCCATTCATTCCTTTATCCATACACCAACATTGTTCCTTCATCCGTTCATTCCTTTATCCATACACCAACATTGTTCCTTCATCCGTTCACTCCTTTATCCATACACCAACATTGTTCCTTCATCCGTTCACTCCTTTATCCATGCACCAACATTGTTCCTTCATCCGTTCATTCCTTTATCCATACACCAACTTTGTTCCTTCATACGTTCATTCCTTTATCCATATACCAACATTATTCCTTTATCCGTTCATTCCTTTATCCATACACCAACATTGTTCCTTCATCCGTTCATTCCTTTATCCATACACCAACATTGTTCCTTCATCCGTTTATTCCTTTATCCATACACCAACATTGTTCCTTCATCCGTTCATTCCTTTATCCATACACCAACATTGTTCCTTCATCCATTCATTCCTTTATCCATACACCAACATTGTTCCTTCATCCGTTCATTCCTTTATCCATACACCAACATTGTTCCTTCATCCGTTCATTCCTTTATCCATACACCAACATTGTTCCTTCATCCATTCATTCCTTTATCCATACACCAACATTGTTCCTTCATCCGTTTATTCTTTTATCCAAACACCAACATTGTTCCTTCATCCATTCATTCCTTTATCTATACACCAACATTGTTCCTTTATCCGTTCATTCCTTTATCCATACACCAACACTGTTCCTTCATCCGTTCATTCCTTTATCCATACACCAACATTGTTCCTTCATCCATTCATTCCTTTATCCATACACCAACATTGTTCCTTCATCTGTTCATTCCTTTATCCATACACCAACATTGTTCCTTCATCCATTCATTCCTTTATCCATACACCAACATTGTTCCTTCATCCGTTCACTCCTTTATCCATACACCAACATTGTTCCTTCATCCATTCGTTCCTTTATCCACACACCAACATTGTTCCTTCATCCGTTCATTCCTTTATCCATACACCAACACTGTTCCTTCATCCGTTCATTCTTTTATCCAAACACCAACATTGTTCTTTCATACGTTCATTCCTTTATCCATACACCAACTTTGATTCTTCATTCGTTCATTATTTTATCCATACACCAACATTGTTGTTCCACTGTTGTTTCCTCAAGACTGGAAGCCATCTAGTTTTCTTATTACACAACGGTCAGTAAAAGTTAGCCAGCTAGCAGTGTTCATGGTTAGTGTTAGCTCTAGTCTGAAATCCTGCTAGCTTTCACACTACAATGTGCTCAGTAGCAGTTAATCGGCTAGCATGTTCATGGCTAATGTTAGTTCAGGTCTAGAAGCCAGCTGGTTTTCACACTACACTATGCTCAGTAGCAGTTAATCAGCTAGCAGTGTTCATGGTAGCTCTAGTCTGGAACCCTGCTAGCTTTCACACGACACTGTGTTCAGCAGCAGTTAATCGGCTAGCACGTTCATGGCTAATGTTAGAAATCTAGAAACCAGCTAGCTTTCACACTATGCTGTGCCCAATCAGCTAGCAGTGTTTATGGCTAATGTTAATTCAAGTCCAGAAGCCTGCTAGCTTTCACACTACACTATGCCTGGTAGCAGTAAACTAACTAGCAATGTTAATGGCTAATGTTAGGTAAAGTCTGAAAGCCAGCTAGCTTGACTGTCAACTCTACAGTGTTCATGGTTTATGAACTCACTGATTACTATGACTAGCTATTATGGTAATCTTTACAGATTAATTTGCTAAAAAATACAATCCCAATCCATGGCTGATATTAATCAATGACATCCAGGTAGCAGAGTTTACTCTGATGTTCCCTTACAGACTGTTGGTACAGTAGTGAAGTGAAGGATTATGAGTTACTGAGCAATGCAAAAAAGAGTTCATGCATCATTCAGCTCGCAGCCAGTCAGAGTACATGCACTCCATTTTGTAGTGTATTACAAAGCAGACTGGTCTGACTGGGAAAGCTGGGTATTAATCACCACCATTTGCTGCTGATTAAAGAGCTGGAGAGACTTTGTCATTGCATTACCACTGACTGCCAGGTTGAGGCTGGTTTCCAGGGAAACTGAAAATCAGAAGCTCTCAACACTCGGAGCGCTCCAAGGACCTCCATCTACAGAAGAGCGTTCTGGAAAACAAACACAGCCTCTCGCAGTCTGCCTCTCTCAGCTTGGAACTGAGAGGAACGCTGCCCGGACGTGAAACCTTTTGTCGGGGACTCTGTATCTCAGGTACGTGGTGTTCACTTTATGCCTGTATTGGTTTTGCAGCAGACTCTTGTGTGCATGTACCTTCGTGGCTGTGCTGTTGCTGAGCACTAGTCTGAGTTGCGTGAGCATACATTAGATTGAATCAGACAGGTGGTATATGGAGCATTCCGTTGCACTCGATAGGGAAGCAGGGTAAGGACATACAGGGATACTGTGTATGTGCATACCTGTGTATGTACTGTTGTTTGGGAAATCAGCTTGTTGTTCTCCCTGTATGGTGCTAGGTATGTGTCTTATTGTCTAGAACAGTGTTGGGTCTATTTCAAGCTCTGTAATGATCATTTGCAGCCTGTTTTTGTTCTTCATAACAGCTAGCATTTAACATGACACGCCATTCTCTGTACATTATTCATTTTCCCTGGCAATCAAGAAGGTCACACTTAAAACAAAGAAGGTAGTTATGTCTTCTTTGGTCATTTCTATAGGTAGCATGTCCACTAACCAACGCTTACATGTACCTGTCTCGACTGTTTGTACAGGGACATTCTTACAAGTATGGCTTAACCCTTTTTTTTATTTTCAGAAAATGCATCAGACCATGAACCCTGGGGCAACGCAGGAAGTCAGAGGATACCGCCACCTTCACATGCATGGAAGGTCCCATTCTCAGGCAGAGTGAAGTCTGGAAAGCCGGTTCGAGGATTTGCCCTGCTTTAAATGATAGCCACAAAAGCGATGCCTCTGTGACCCTCGCCAACAACACCATGGTGGACAACAAGCCGACCGAAGCCTGTACACATGCAGCAACAGGCACTCGGGATGACGTCCCCGCCATCTCCCAGACAGTGGCAACCAAAGTGGATCAGCTTCCCTCAGCATCACAGGGAGATTTAAGCACTCGTCCGGGACTGGATCAGGACAGCGCTCATCAGCATGAACTGATCAGTGGTGACGGACTCACGCGTAGAGAGCGCTTTACATCGGACCGACAACAGGCCAGCCAGGAAATCACCATCCTGGTGACTAACCATGAGGCGCCAGAGATGGCGATCAAGGAAGCTGAAAAAATTGAAATCCCCACCTTTCTCGAGCCGGTCACCTCTGCTGAGTGTGCAGCACCCACGGAAGATGACAGTCTGGATGCTTCTGAGGTTGTGGCAGACCTGATCAAGCTCAGTCAGCAACAAGAGACTACAATGATCAGCAATAGTTCAGCAGGGCAAAGTGCCAGTGTGCCAGCGCAGGCTGATGGAACCGGGAAACAAACTCAGCAGACCAAAGTTCCTGATGACCCTGCTAATCCAGACACCAAAGCCCGATCCTTGGAGTCTGTTGTTCCCTCTGATCCTGAGACCAAAGCGGCACTACAGCAAACCAAATCTTTGGAACGTAGGTTTGCACAGGACCTCTGCAGAGGGAGGCAGGACCAGTCACTTGAGGAGCAACTGCATGTGCAGACCCAGGTTAGCCTGGAGACCTTGTACCATTCTGTGGCCACCAGCCCTATGACCCCTCCTCAGGGATCCACTACCTTCTTCTTCCCGTATTCTCTTAGCAAGCTGAGCCCCAGTGAAGGAGGTGAAGCAGTTCCATCGGTTGAGATGAAGGATGCAGAACTCCAGGTTGGCGTACAGGTGGAGTACCGATCAGTTGCCACAGCTCCAATGACTCCCATTGCAACAGCCGCACCTGAACTGTATGTGGAGACTCGTTCAGTTGCTACTGCTCCAATGACTCCCATTGTAACAGCTGCACCTGAGCTGCATGTGGAGACTCGTTCAGTCGCTACAGCTCCAATGACTCCCATTGCAACAGCTGCACCTGAACTGCATGTGGAGACTCGTTCAGTCGCTACAGCTCCAATGACTCCCATTGCAACAGCTGCACCTGAACTGCATGTGGAGACTCGTTCAGTCGCTACAGCTCCAATGACTCCCATTGCAACAGCTGCACCTGAACTGCATGTGGAGACTCGTTCAGTTGCCACAGCTCCAATGACTCCCATTGCAAAAGCTGCACCTGAACTGTATGTGGAGACCCGTTCAGTTGCCACTGCTCCAATGACTCCCATTGCAACAGCTGCACCTGAACTGCATGTGGAGACTCGTTCTGTTGCTACAGCCCCAATGACTCCCATTGCAACAGCCGCACCTGCGCTTAGCATAGAGACCCGTTCAGTTGCCACAGCTCCAATGACTCCCATTGCAACAGCCGCACCTGGACTGCATGTGGAGACTTGTTCAGTTGCTACAGCTCCAATGACTCCCATTGCTAAAGCTGCACCTGAACTGCATGTGGTGACTCATTCAGTTGCTACGTCTCCAATGACTCCCATTGTAACAGCTGCACCTGAACTGCATGTGGTGACTCATTCAGTTGCTACGTCTCCAATGACTCCCATTGTGACTGCTGCACCTGAACTGCGTGTGGTGACTCATTCAGTTGCTACGTCTCCAATGACTCCCATTGTAACAGCTGCACCTGAACTGCATGTGGTGACTCATTCAGTTGCTACGTCTCCAATGACTCCCATTGCAACAGCTGCACCTGAACTGCATGTGGTGACTTATTCAGTTGCTACATCTCCAATGACTCCCATTGTAACAGCTGCACCTGAACTGCATGTGGTGACTCATTCAGTTGCCACAGCTCCAATGACTCCCATTGCAAAAGCTGCACCTGAACTGCATGTGGTGACTCATTCAGTTGCCACAGCTCCAATGACTCCCATTGGAACAGCTGCACCTGAACTGCGTGTGGTGACCCATTCAGTTGCCACAGCTCCTATGACCCCTATTGCTACAGCTGCACCTGAGTTCCAAACAGGCATGCACTCGATTGCCATGTCTCCAATGACCCCAATTGCAACAAATGCCCCTAAACTTTACGTTGAAATTCATTCAGTTGACCCCATGACCCCCACAGTGACTACAGCACCTGCATTGCATGTGGAGACTCGTTCCATTGCTACAGCTCCCATGACCCCCATTGCGACAAAACCACCTCACCTGCATGTGGAGACTCGTTCCATTGCTACAGCTCCAATGACCCCCATTGCGACAAAACCGCCTCATCTGCATGTGGAGACTCGTTCCATTGCTACAGCCCCCATGACCCCCATTGCGACGAAACCACCTCATCTGAATGTGGAGACCCGCTCGATCGCCACAGACCCCATGACTCCCATTCTAAGAAAAGCACCTGAGCTACAAGTGCACTCCATCGCCACAAGTCCTAGGAGCCCTGTAATCCTGAGCTCCCCTGAAACGATCCCACAGCCTGAGCCACGAGCAGGACTGGAGGAACCACCAGAGCCTGTACAAGAAGTGAGCTGGGACGAAAAAGGCATGACATGGGAAGTCTACGGCGCCGTGGTGGAGGTAGCTGTCCTGGGTACCGCAATCCAGAAGCACCTGGAGAAACAGGTGAAGAAGCAACAGAAGCCATCTGTGGGTACACCTACCTTGGCCTCCTCTTCAAACATCACTGACACAGCCTCTCCACTCCCCTCCAGCCCCCACGCCACGTCAACATCTAGCCGGTGCAGCTCAGCGAAAGGAAGCAGGAAAAAGGAGGAAGGAAAAGGGACAAGGGGCAGACGGAGACAAAACCCCTTACGCTTGTTCGTCAGGAACGTGCGGAGGCCAAGCTGCTGCTCTCGAGCGCAGTCTGAGGAGAGACGCTGAGGAAAAACTTGGACCTGATGGCAGTCCAGCTATACTTGAGGTTCTGACTGTTGACAGGATTGGCCTGATAACAAAGCACATGCGCTAACTGTAGCCATAGATCCAGGTACAGGGTCTGTCTAACGATGGGTTCCCTTTAATGGCAAGCTCTCCGCAGGGGCCGGGTATGTTTTTGCTCTCTTCTGGGTAACTGTGTTTCTTTCGTCAAGGTTTTCTGTAGTGGATATCGAACAAGCACAAGCAACTAAAGCAGCTATGAACTGAACTAAGAGTGAAGCCCCAGCCGTTCTAGAAGTCCATAAGAACACTCCCACCACGACATCAGTGAGACATCACTGAGTACATAGTGTTCTTCAAGCAGAGTGCGCCTCTGCATATGATAGCCCAGTGTTTCTCAACACTGGCCCTGGAGGCACCCAGCCCTGCACATTTTAATCCACTAAAGTATGCATGGCAGGGTGCCTCCAGGACCAGGGTTGCAGGAACAATAGGAGTGGGAACTGGTTACAGGTACTAGAGCAAACCCTTGACACATTTGTGCTTGTCTGAGTTGTTTCAAATGACACTGCTTTAATCTCTATCCAAGTGGATTTCTGCTTGGCTTCACTCGCTAAATCTTTTTTAGGATCATTCTGGTTGTTTGGTTAAGCTCCCGTACTACTCCACTGGTATTATCTCTCATTTGAGACTGAGATCAGTTGAGATTAGTGGCGTTCATCACAATGCAATCCTACACTGATTCTTTTATCCAACGATCCAATCATTTGCAATACCTCAAAATCTGCCATGATGCGATGCAGTGAGATTCCATACAATCAAACCACAGGTGAACTAAGATTAACTGATAAATACAGCTCTGGGAATTAATAAGAGGTCACTCCAGCTTCTTCCTAAATCAGCATCTCCACATGTACAGCAGGTTCTTAGTGAGGAGCCGAAGGTTGGGTTCTAGCTTTACTGGCAGATACAGTGAGCGTCTGGTTCATAAGAACAAGCAGCAAACACACAGGACAACACAGCTACAGACTGGCAGAGGGCCAAACCCACTCTCTACTGACCGTGATGAGGGCCACCTCATTCCAATGTCCCTTACCCACCGTAAGATGACCTCGAGTGACCTACAGAGAGACAGGCGAGCGGTGGCTGGGGTGAAACGCACAGCAAGCATGGTTCTAAAAACAGGCTTCTGGAGGTCATTAGTGATTTTCTACATACACAGATCTAATACAATATCTGATCTGGAGTTTGGGAGACATGGTTCCAGTAGTGTAGAGAATCAAACAGAACTGAGGGATTCTGGTCCAACACAAACCCAGAACCTGTACAACTAGAGGGACTGATCATTTAGAGGTAGTCTCTTAAAAATTTCCAGAGCTGTATGTGTTCCTACTTGGTATAACCAAAATTTTTCCACATCCATGATTTGTACATTTCTGTGGCTGCTGCTGCTTGGAGAACTGGTAGGTTGCAGCTGGACCGCTAGGTGCTTTAAATGTGAACACAAGCGGAGTGGCATGCTAGTCTTATATACGCTATTATATATAATAGAGGCTAATAGACAAGTCACCAGAAGTAGTTCTAGCTCTTTGATAGGTGATAGAATCCCTTGATTAGGTCAATGTTGTGAACCAACATGCGTCTCTCGCTGAAACAGCTGGAAACAGTCATGACCGCAATTATCGTTGCTCTCTTTATATTACCTACCTACAGCTTCTTTAAGCAATAAACGGAAAAGGCAGAGGCTCGTAGTATGTGAAAATGCAATGGAAACAGCAACCATGTGTGTTGGGAAATAACAAGCATCATAGGGTGTTTCCAGCTCCTCCCGCTGTGTCACATCAGGTTTGCCACCAACAGCGTAGGAGCATACATGGAGAAATCAAGTGGCTAATGCTGGAACAGGATCGTTTACTATTGACCGATGTGTGGAAACAGATTAATGGATTGTTACATCCCTACTTCCCTGCTCAGTTCCCAAGCTAATAGAGGCCGGATGTACAACACGGTCCAAGGACGTAACCTTCTGCACTTGAGGCCTGATGTTGTGTACTAAGATTTCACAGAATTAACAATAACTTTAGCCTGTGTTAGGCTGGAGACATACTTGCTGTTGTTACCGGAGGCTTCCACTAGAGGGCAGACCAGGAAACACTGACCTTAAGGAACTTCCCGATTGACCTAATGTAAACATGGTGGATCTTGAGGAGATTAGCCTTTGGATAAGTCTACAATCACGGTAGAAGAGGCCACGACAGCATGTATGTCGCTACGCAGCGGTAAGAACACATCATACCAGTGTGCGTACTCACGGATTTGGTCAAACTGCCTTTCTGCCAAAGTTCCCAAGGTTCTGAGTGCCTCCACTGCCTCTACTGTTGTTGTGTGTACTGCACATTGGGTACTCACAGCAACTGATGCCCGCATGATACATGAGGCAGACATCATGTGTACACGAATGCATAGTTACCAGCAAGTATGTCTCTAGCATTAGGCTACTCTAACCCTACTCTGAGTAAGAGGAGCCTGCAGGGAACCCAGGGATAACATTACAAGAGAAAGAAATGAGCACAAGTCTACAGATAGGTGTATAGTTTGCTATACCGACCTGGTTGTACATGCTAATAATGGTAATAATAGCGCCGACAATCCTAGCTTCTTTTGTTTTGTTCATGATTTTTATTTTCGCTGTATTTCAGCCTCTTCCAGAGCTAGTTTTTGAAGGTTTAGGTGGGTAAGGAAGGTCATTTTCCCGAGATTAAGTGTCCTTTATGTGTGTTCGTTTGATATCCTTCTCCCATTCTGAGATCCTCTAAAGGAATATCCTCACCAGACTTTGGAATGACTGGATTCTGACCTCCGTTGTGAGAGAATGTAGGGAAGTGTACATTGTGAGTGGGTATTTGTGGAAACGATGGTGATAATAGCCGGAAAGGTCAAAGGCCACCCGAACAATGCTTGTTTAGTAGTTTAGTAGTTCCAATTACTGAACTTTTCTATCAACTTTTGTACAATCAAACTCCACTCCAGTGGATTCATCCTGTGTTCGTGGTTCAGCTGAGACTACTGCAGTTAGCCGCAGGCCTCATGTTACGTATGTTCTGTGACAGTTGTGGCTATCGTAAAGTGAAATAGCAGTGTTTCTTGAATGTGTTAAATTTAACGGCAGTAGAAACACGCGCAGACAAACTTCATACCTTTTTATGACCACTTTTATAAACCGGCTGATCCTATTATGGTCATGAAGTGGACAGTGCAAGGTGCGTAGACACGTTGGTCAGCATACTGCCTTTTTTTAGGAACTGTTTAATGTAATTATGACTGTTTCTTTCCTTCTTTCTTTCTCTCCTTTTTGTTTTTTTGATGATGGTGATACTCTTTGGTTGATTTATGATGACCACTTGTCCATAAACATTCTACTGAAGCTCCACTACTGGTGTAACAGTGTCATTCACTGCAGAGTCCTCCTGAAAATGGGTCATTTTTTTTAAGAGCTTAATGGACAGCAGTCAAAGGAGGAACACATCACATACTGCCGTTTAATAGAGATAAAAGGTTATTTCGAACCAGGCAGCAGTGAACATGTTTGATTCCATTTGCCTGTATTGAAAATGAAAACATAGGACATCATAAGAGCAAAAAGGTTGTGGGATTTGTCATTGAGCTATATATATATATATATATATAAAATTAGTCCTGTCATAGTATCTTCATCCAGTGGAGGATGGGTTCCTCCCTTGAGCCTGGGTCCCTCTCGAGGTTTCTTCCTCCTGTTCTGAGGGCGTTTTTCATTGCCCCTGTTGCCCTTGGCTTGCATATAAGGGGGGTTTGGATTCAGATTCCAGATTTTCTACTTTTATTCTTTTAATTTTTCCATAGCCATAGCCATATTCCTTTTATGTGAAGCTCCTTTGAGACAAAAACATACTATACAAAAACATTTCGATTGATTTAAAGTGTTAAAATGGGACAGCCTTTTAAACTCACAATTACTCAAAGGCATTTAAATGGACTGTAGTTTGTAGGATGGGTTAGTAGGGGCATACAAACCCTGAACAGATGAGATATCGGAGAGACTGTCAAACCAATATGAAGTTACCCCCCAGAATTCCAGCCTTGATGCAGCCGAAGGTGTATTTATTCAGTAACTGCACAGACTGCAATGCACATTGTTATGTCTAGAGTGCTGAACTGTACAGTAAACTTTTGGACTGTTGGTAGGTCCTGGCCATCAAGGGGTAGAATAGAAAATTTGCAATACAATCTGGAGAATAGTAACTTCAGCTTACACATGAGTTGTTCATTTGCTGGAGCAGAGCTGTGTGTTCATACTGACATAATAGTTACCTAAATAGTACGAGGGCCGGGCTTATTTACACAGAGGCTCATTTTATTTAGTCTATGTCAGCATGTTGTGTCTGTTGGATCATCGCCATGTCTCACCTTAAGTCAGCCAACCACAGCAGAGCTCACCAAACAGTACCAGATCGGGGTGTTAATGGGGGTGTAAAACTGCATCTGGGCATTTTTCACCCCACAGCTTTAAAACCAGTTTTCCACATTTCCTGCCATGAAAGTGATTTACATTTGTGAGCTTCTGAGGGGACGTCAGGTTGGGAATGTGGTCCCACAGTTATCGCCTACATAAACAGGAAAACAGTGAGATAGTCTTACGTCAAGAAGCAGCAGTGTCACAAACCATTACTGCATGAGTCAGACAGTGAAGGCGCTGTCTCTCTGATGAGAAGGAACAGCAAAGACGAAGTCTGTGAGGGGAACATGTCGATATCTAACTGGACAGTTTAATTGACAACAAATTAAATACTGGTTAGCAGCTAGTTAGTAATAATGACCTGCAGGTCAGACAAAACACAATAAACAGATGAAGAGACAAAACACACTGAACAGACACAACACACTAAACTGACAAAACACACTGAACAGACAAAACACACTAAACAGACAAAAACAGACTGAACAGACAAAACACACTAAACAGACTGAACAGACAAAACACACTGAACAGACAAAACACACTAAACAGACTGAACAGACAAAACACACTAAACAGACAAAAACACACTGAACAGACAAAACACACTGAACAGACAAAACACACTAAACAGACTGAACAGACAAAACACACTAAACAGACTGAACAGACAAAACACACTGAACAGACAAAACACACTGAACAGACAAAACACACTAAACAGACTGAACAGACAAAACACACTGAACAGACACAACACACTGAACAGACAAAACACACTAAACCGACAAAACACACTGCACAAACAAAACACACTAAACAGACAAAACACACTAAACAGACAAAACACACTGAACAGACATAACACACTAAACAGACAAAACACACTGAACAGACTGAACAGACAAAACACACTGAACAGACTGAGCAGACGAAAGACACGAAAGATATCTAACTGGACAGTTTCATTGACAACGAATTAAATACTGGTTAGCAGCTAGTTAGTAATAATGACCTGCAGGTCAGACAAAACACAATAAACAGATGAAGAGACAAAACACACTGAACAGACACAACACACTAAACTGACAAAACACACTGAACAGACAAAACACACTAAACAGACAAAAACACACTAAACACACTGAACAGACAAAACACACTAAACAGACAAAACACACTGAACAGACAAAACACACTAAACAGACAAAACACACTAAACAGACAAAACACACTGAACAGACAAAACACACTGAACAGACAAAACACACTAAACAGACTGAACAGACACAACACACTAAACTGACAAAACAAACTAAACAGACAAAAACACACTAAACACACTGAACAGACAAAACACACTAAACAGACAAAACACACTGAACAGACAAAACACACTGAACAGACAAAACACACTAAACAGACAAAACACACTGAACAGACAAAACACACTAAACAGACAAAACACACTGAACAGACAAAACACACTGAACAGACAAAACACACTAAACAGACAAAACACACTAAACAGACAAAACACACTGAACAGACAAACCACACTAAACAGACAAAACACACTGAACAGACTGAACAGACAAAACACACTGAACAGACTGAACAGACAAAACACACTGAACAGACTGAGCAGACGAAAGACACTGAACCGACACAACACACTGAACAGACTGAGCAGACGAAAGACACTGAACCGACACAACACACTGAACAGACAAAACACACTGAACAGACAAAACACACTGAACAGACAAAACACACTGAACAGACTGAACAGACAAAACACACTGAACAGACACAACACACTGAACAGAACTGAACAGACTGAACAGACTGAACAGACTGAACAGACTAAACAGAACTGAACAGAACTGTTCTAGATTATTCATCCTATTCGCTGTTTTAGAATGTTCTTGCTCAATTACATTGTTCTAAATTGTCCTCTCTCATTTACATTGTTCTAGAAGTTTCTCCCCATTCTTATCAAGAATGTCACCCCCCATGTACACGTTTCTAGCTCGTTCTCCTTTTCACAATCTTCTAACATATTGTCTCTTAGAGACCGCTAGCCCTTTTTACATTGTCCCACTCTATAATGCTCTACCACATCTGTGCTGTTCTAGATTGTTCTCCCCGTTCACTCGGCCTCATTTGCCTTGTTAGATGTAGTTCTGTGATACCAGAATGCTGGTGTTTGTTTCAGAATATTTGGTTAAAATGTTCTGACCTCAGTGCCCCCCAAAATAGAACCAGCCAGTGCATTAAATCAAAAACACTGCTGATCGGTCAGCAGGACAGATGAGTAGGCGTTTAATTGGCATTTGTGGGAGGGAGCTGTACAGTGAATGGGATTTTTAATTCAGTTTGGAAAAGGCTGAAGCTTTAAGCTGCCACACTAGCCAAACACTGCCCCCTAGAGGCCCTATTCTTGTACATAGCCAATCACATACACTTGCTGGCCAATTCTTTTTCCTTGTATCTACACCCATTATCCATCTTATCAGCTCCACTGACCATACAGCAGCACTCTGTAGTTCTACAGTTCCAGACTGTAGTGCATATGTTTCTCTATATACTCTATTATCCTGTTCTTCAATGGTCAGGACCCCCACAGGACCACCACAGAGCAGGTATGATGTGGGTGGTGGATCATTCTCAGCACTGCAGTGACACTGATGTGGTGGTGGTGTGAGTGGATCAGATGCAGCAGTGCTGGACCGAGAATTGTCCACCAACACAAACTATCCAGCCTACAGCATCCTGTGGGCAGCGTCCTGTGGGCAGCGTCCTGTGGGCAGCGTCCTGTGGGCAGCGTCCTGTGGGCAGGTTCCTGTGGGCAGCGTCCTGTGACCACTGTTGAAGGAATAGAGGATGACCAACACTGCACTGTGCAGCAGCAGATGAGCTATCGTACACCTACAAGGTGGAGCAGCAAGGTAGGAGTGTCTAATAGAGTGGACAGTGAGTGGACACAGTGTTTAAACTCCAGCACATACATATATATAGATATATTGCATTCTTTATTTAGATATATATTATGTAGAACAGGCACTCCCAGTTTGGCACAGTGCACATATGGCAGATTTCAAATTCTGAACGAGAGCCACTTGTCGGCAGAGCCCAGGGCTGCACAGAGTAGGGCAGCACACAGTGGAGTGCTTTTACTGCTCATCAGCTACTTATCAAACCCTTCACGAGGTGAACCAGGCCAGTTACAGAGGAGCGAAACACAGAATACTGCAGCAGTACTATCAATTTCATAGTTTTTTTTATCATAATATACTCTCACTGACCCTTTTATTAGGTACTACATCCACACCTGGGGAGGTCTATATATAGATTAAAGTGTCTGTAACTTCAGGCTCCTGCAGATGAAAAGGAAATGAATGTTTTGCAGTGGTTTCGTCAAAGTCATGACTTGCCTAATAGAGCCTAATGGAGATGCTGTAGCAGAGCCTCACGCTAGGCACCCTACCCTACTGATGTGTTTGAATTACAGCAGTTCTGCAAAGAAGAGTGGGCTCAGGTTTCTTCACCATAAAGCAATAGGGCTTAATAGGGAGTTCATGAAACAGGTTATTTATTTGTAGGGGGCAAGTACTTTTTCACACAGTGAAAAAGATACTCTTTGATACTCAAGATACATGTCATGTTTATCGTCCATCATTAAATATGGACATTTAAAGCATGTCAAAATATTCCTTATACTAGACATAAACGAACCAACTCTTACATACCAGTCTAGAAAGTCCATCACATTCACTGTTCTAGAATATTCATCCCATCCAGTGTTCTAGATTATTCATCCCGTTTACTGTTCTAGAATATTCATCCTATTAACTGATGTATAATATTCATCCTATTCATTGTTCTAGAATATTCATCCCATCCAATGTTCTAGAATAATCATCCCATCCACTGTTCTAGAATATTAATCTCATTCACTGTTGTATAATATTCATCCTGTTCATTGTTCTAGAACATTCATCCCATCCACTGTTCTAGAATATTCATCCCATCCACTGTTCTAGAATATTCATCCCATTCACTGATGTATAATATTCATCCCATTCACTGTTCTAGAATATTCATCCCATCCACTGTTCTAGAATATTCATCTCATTCACTGTTCTAGAATATTCATCCCATCCACTGTTCTAGAATATTCATCCCATCCACTGTTCTAGAATATTAATCCCATTCACTGATGTATAATATTCATCCTGTTCATTGTTCTAGAACATTCATCCCATCCACTGTTCTAGAATATACATCCCATCCACTGTTGTATAATATTAATCCCATTCACTGATGTATAATATACACCCCATCCACTGTTCTAGAATATTCATCCCATTCACTGATGTATAATATTCATTCCATCCACTGTTCTAGAATATTCATCCCATTCACTGATGTATAATATTCATTCCATCCACTGTTCTAGAATATTCATCCCATTCACTGATGTATAATATTCATTCCATTCACTGTTCTAGAATATTCATCCCATCCACTGTTCTAAAATATTCATCCCATTCACTGATGTATAATATTCATCCTGTTCATTGTTCTAGAACATTCATCCCATCCACTGTTCTAGAATATTCATCTCATCCACTGTTGTATAATATTCATCCTGTTCATTGTTCTAGAACATTCATCCCATCCACTGTTCTACAATATTCATCCCATTCACTGTTCTAGAATATTCATCCCATTCACTGATGTATAATATTTATCCTATTCACTGTTCTAGAATATTCATCCCATCCACTGTTCTAGAATATTCATCCTGTTCACTGTTCTAGAATATTCATCTCATTCACTGTTGTATAATATTCATCCTGTTCATTGTTCTAGAACATTCATCCCATTCACTGTTCTAGAATATTCATCCCATTCACTGATGTATAATATTCATCCCATTCACTGTTCTAGAATATTCATCCCATCCACTGTTCTAGAATATTCATCCCATCCACTGTTGTATATTATTCATCCCATTTACTGTTGTATAATATTCATCCTGTTCACTGTTCTAGAATATTCATCCCATTCACTGTTCTAGAATATTCATCCCATTCACTGTTCTACAATATTCATCCCATCCACTGATGTATAATATTCATCCCATTCACTGTTCTAGAACATTCATCCCATCCACTGTTCTAAAATATTCATCCCATCCACTGTTCTAGAACATTCATCCCATCCACTGTTCTAGAATATTCATCCCATCCACTGTTGTATATTATTCATCCCATTTACTGTTGTATAATATTCATCCTGTTCACTGTTCTAGAATATTCATCCCATCCACTGTTGTATAATATTCATCCTATTCATTGTTCTAGAATATTCATCCCATCCACTGTTTTAGAATATTCATCCCATTCACTGTTCTAGAATATGTAACCCATTCACTGTTCTAGAATATTCATCCCATCCACTGTTCTAGAATATGTAACCCATACACTGTTCTAGAATATTTATCCCATCCACTGTTTTAGAATATTCATCCCATTCACTGTTCTAAAATATTCATCCCATCCACTGTTCTAGAACATTCATCCCATCCACTGTTCTAAAATATTCATCCCATCCACTGTTCTAGAACATTCATCCCATCCACTGTTCTAGAATATTCATCCCATCCACTGTTGTATATTATTCATCCCATTTACTGTTGTATAATATTCATCCTGTTCACTGTTCTAGAATATTCATCCCATCCACTGTTGTATAATATTCATCCTTTTCACTGTTCTAGAATATGTAACCCATTCACTGTTCTAGAATATTCATCCCATCCACTGTTGTATATTATTCATCCCATTTACTGTTGTATAATATTCATCCTGTTCACTGTTCTAGAATATTCATCCCATCCACTGTTGTATAATATTCATCCTTTTCACTGTTCTAGAATATGTAACCCATTCACTGTTCTAGAATATTCATCCCATCCACTGTTCTAGAATATGTAACCCATACACTGTTCTAGAATATTTATCCCATCCACTGTTTTAGAATATTCATCCCATCCACTGTTGTATAATATTCATCCTTTTCACTGTTCTAGAATATGTAACCCATTCACTGTTCTAGAATATTCATCCCATCCACTGTTGTACATTATTCATCCCATCCACTGTTTTAGAATATGTAACCCATTCACTGTTCAATTTTCATCCCATTCACTGTTCTAGAGTATCCATCCCATTCATTGTTCTAGAATGTGCTCACTCAATCGCATTGTTCTAAATTGTTCTCTCTCATTCACGTTCTAGAATGCTCTCCCTATTCTCATCGTTCAAGAATATCAGTCCCCACATACACTGTTCTAGCTTGTTCTCCTTTTCATTCACACTATTCTAAATTCACATTTATTTGGTTGTATCTACATTAAATATGGAGTTTTGAAGCTTGTCAAAATATTCCATATGATTGATCCGAAACAGACATTGACATATAACTGACCTTGTAGTTTAACAATGACTCTTGCAGTCCAGACATAGAACTGCTGTTACTTACCATTGCTAATAGTGAAAAACCTGGGTAGACTACCGGGCATATTCACAGTCAGTGGCAGGTCTAGAACTTCCAGAGGGCCATTACAAAATAAAGCATGATTGGTTGCTTTCACTGTCAGCTTCTAATTACATTGGTGGGTAATCTGACATGTTTGGCCTTTGTAACCAAAGCGAGAGAGAGCTTGGCTGTATCAACCTACATACCACAGAGGAACAAACACAGTAGGAGCAGGATACCTGCAGAGTGGAAACACAGTTAGCATGAAGATTCTATTCTGAACAAAAAGAAAAACAACTTTTGTTTTTTATTTCCCAGAAGTCATTAAATCTTCTCTGAAGGCCCAGAGGAGCCTGAGGGCTCCCTATTGTCACCTCCTCCTAAAATCACAGCATCAGTATGAAATCTGACTCCACCATCTCTGAGCTGCTGAGAGTTTAGTAAAAACGACAGACTATAAGAGCTTTAAGATACAGTAAAAGACAGCATGTCCAAAACAGGAGCATGTCCAAACACTGAACCCATCTGCACTCAAATCCTGCCACTAGATGTCACTATTAACTAACGGTTAACTCATTCATCGTTAGTGGAATTGCATGTTGCATCTGATATAGTCAAAATACTGTTACGTATTTACATTCAGTTAATGATGTTAGTTAATATTGGAATGTTTTAAATTTAAAACCTCTAAACCGCATATTTAATATATAACTATATGCAAATGAACCGTAATATGGGGAAGTAGGGGCAATGTCCCCCATAAGTACAGTTCGTGTTATGGCACCAAAAATAAAATCTAGCGAGACAAGAAACCCCCTCTGCCTGGGGTAAGAAGTCCCCCTGATTAACTTTTGCCAGAACTCATGCGTCAAATCATTTTTCGTTTAATCGTTAAATTTTTCAAATTTTTCAAAGCAGATGAATTTGTCTTTTGTCCAATATGTCCACTTCATTTTTAGAGCTAGCTTAGTCAAAAACAAACACAATAAAACAGAAACATTTGAAATATTCATGTTGCTAACTATTTAAAATACAAATGATATCATATTTATTGCATAACGATCAATCACAATATTTATTTATTTATTTGTTTGTTTGTTTTCATATGTTTCATACATGTTTAATGTGTTCTCTGTGCTCTTTATTTCGGCCCTGGAGTTATGACACATATAACACAAGATCTGTGATGTCATAAACTACATACAGCACTTATAGAGTGATGATATTCATGGTGTGCTATTGGATTCAGCCTTGTACAGTATGTAGACAATAACAGTAGATACAGTTATACTCTAATTTCATTGTAACAGACAGAATTCAAGTTATTAGTCGTGTGTACCTGTTACCATAGTGTACCTGTAACTATGAATCAATGAGTAATTTGTTGGTTTAGAACGAGTCTTCATATCTACATAGGTGCAGCTCATCTTCCAACCAAGGCTGCCACCGCCATGTTTCTACAGCATCCCAGAATTGACCAGGCTGCAGAGACAGATGTTCATGTTTCATGGTTTTTACTTTGTAACAGCAGCTTGTACCTGGTGAGGCTACGTGGATGAAACATCAGGTAGGGTATCTGGAACCTCCTTATCCAAAATACTGCCCGCCCCAAAACTACAAGGCTGAACTTCAGCTTCTTCTTATTCGCCAGCCTGGTTTCCACGTCCCATCTTAAATGGTGACACAGTTACATTCTGACATTCAGCTTCTTGTCTGAAAGCAGAGATGTTAATCAGAGTCTGAACTGTGTTAGTACACTGTACTAACGATATGAGCATACTCGTTGTGACTGCAAGGTAGGTAGATCAAATTGCTGGAACTCTGGTGCTGGATAACCATTTTGTGGTTTTTGGGAACCCAAATTTTGAAACTAATTAGCCAGGTGAAGGAGGCTGTGTCCTTAACATCAAACAAGCAAAAGAACCAAAAAACGAAATGGGGACAGGTGATGGTAAGAAGCCTGTAGTCTCTGAAATGAGGAGTTGGGGAGATTCAGATAGTTCTTCTTCAGCCTGGAAGATTAGACGATTTCAAGGGTCAGACTTGGAAAACGTGCTAACAGTGTTTAAGGAATATCTCATTTACTAACTCTGGCCGGACGACGAGAACAGATGACCCAGGGAGTATTACGTAGATACACTATAGTGCCCAAAGTATTCACTCACCCATCCAAATGGGTATAAAGCACCGCCACTGGACTCCAGAGCAGTGGAGACCTGCTCTGTAGAGTGAGCAATCATGCTTCTCCGTCTGGGAATCCGATAGATGAGTCTGGGTTTGGTGGTTGCCAGGAGAACAGTACTTGTCTGATTGCATTGTGCCGAGTGTAAAGTTTGGTGGAGGGGGGATTATGGTGTGGGGGTGTTGTTCAGGAGTTGGGCTCGGACCCTTAGTTCCAGTGAGAGGAACTCTTAATGCTTCAGCAGACCAAGAGACTCTGGACCATTCCATGCTCCCAACTTTGTGGGACCAGTTTGGGGACGGCCCCTTCCTGTCCCAACATGACTGCACACCAGTGCACAACGACATGGAGGAGCAAGTCTGGTGTGGAGGAACTGGACTGGCCTGCACAGAGTCCTGACCTCCTCAACCCGATAGAACACCTTTGGGATGAGTTAGAGTGGAGACTGCAAGCCAGGCCTTCTAGTCCAACATCAGTGTCCGACCTCACAAATGTGCCTCTGGAAGAATGGTCAGAAATTCCCATAAACACATTCCTGAACCCTGTGAAAAGCCTTCCCAGAAGAGCTCAAGCTGTTATAGCTGCAAAGAGTGAGACGGCACATTAAACCCTATGGATTAAGAATGGGATGTCACTCAAGTTCATATGCGGGTGGAGGCAGACGAGCGAATACCTTTGCGGCACTGAAAGAAATATGAAAAGCATGAAGGGTGTAGGGAACTGACTACATGCAAATGAAGACCCAAAGGCAACAGAGAAACTATAGCGGCGGGGAATCCACTGCAGTGGCTTGTCACACCACATCACCTCAAAAACTAACAAGCCAAGTTTTTTTAGGCTGTAATCCAAACAAATGATTTCAGGTCTGCCACGGGGATGACACAATGACTGAGTAATGTTTATTGGCATGAGCTTATGCAGCCCTATCCAGACTTTAGGTGGTGTGCAGACACAGCAACAGAACGTTCTATTGTGTTAAAACTGAGGGAGCTAGTCTGAAACGATCGCTGGCTTGATTGAGAATAACACTCTTATTACTCACTCTTTATATAACAGGTGGCTGTAATACTTACTGTTTCCTCATTTTAATGCTGACTCTTATTTATATTTTACTGAATGATTTTAATGATATTTTAAATTATTTTTTTGTTTTCATTTCTTTGTGTTTTCTCGCTTTGAATTGCTCTTGTGAATGAAAGGTGCTATACAAATAAACTTGCTTTGCCTTATGTAAATTTCATTCTAGTTACGTAATCCATGTCCCTGAACACCGGCGATGAGTAACAACAGGCTAATGGATTTGCTGTCATCACCGTGAAAAATCCCCACCTGACAGAAATGCTTTAGAAGACATTCTAAACACACATAACAACAATAACACAAAATGTACTGTAAGTAGTGTGTTGGTGTACAGTAACTCAGTAAGTGTAATGTGTTAGTGTACTGTAAGTAGCGTGTTGGTGTACAGTAACTCAGTAAGTAGTGTGTTGGTGTACAGTAACTCAGTAAGTGTAATGTGTTAGTGTACTGTAAGTAGCGTGTTGGTGTACAGTAACTCAGTAAGTGTAATGCGTTAGTGTACTGTAAGTAGTGTGTTGGTGTACAGTAACTCAGTAAGTGTAATGTGTTAGTGTACTGTAAGTAGCGTGTTGGTGTACAGTAACTCAGTAAGTGTAATGTGTTAGTGTGCTGTAAGTAGTGTGTTGGTGTACAGTAACTCAGTAAGTGTAACGTGTTAGTGTGCTGTAAGTAGTGTGTTGGTGTACAGTAACTCAGTAAGTGTAATGCGTTAGTGTGCTGTAAGTAGAGTGTTGTGTTTTACAGTAACTCAGTAAGTGTATGTGTTAGTGTGCTGTAAGTAGTGTGGTGTTGGGTGTACAGTAACTCAGTAAGTGTAATGTGTTAGTGTCCTGTAAGTAGTGTGTTGGTGTACAGTAACTCAGTAAGTGTAATGTGTTAGTGTACTGTAAGTAGTGTGTTGGTGTACGGTAACTCAGTAAGTGTAATGTGTTAGTGTGCTGTAAGTAGCGTGTTGGTGTACAGTAACTCAGTAAGTGTAATGTGTTAGTTAGTGTGCTGTAAGTAGTGTGTTGGTGTACAGTAACTCAGTAAGTGTAATGTGTTAGTGTGCTGTAAGTAGTGTGTTGGTGTACAGTAACTCAGTAAGTGTAATGTGTGTAGTGGACTGTAAGTAGTGTGGTGGTGTACAGTAACTCAGTAAGTGTAATGTGTAGTGGCTGTGTAAGTGTTGGTGTACAGTAACTCAGTAAGTGTAATGTGTTAGTGTACTGTAAGTAGTGTGTTGGTGTACAGTAACTCAGTAAGTGTAATGTGTTAGTGTGCTGTGTAGTGTGTTGGTGTACAGTAACTCAGTAGTGTAATGTGTTAGTGTACGGTAAGTACTGTGTAAGTGTAACTCAGTTAGTGTAATGCGGTCTTTAGTGTAGTGTGTAGTTGTGTTGTAAAGTAACTCAGTAAGTGTGTAATGTGTTAGTGTGCTGTAAGTAGTGTGTGTCGGTGTACAGTAACTCAGTAAGTGTAATGTGTTAGTGTGCTGTAAGTATGGTGTGTCGGTGTACAGTAACTCAGTATAAGTGTAATGTGTTAGTGTGCTGTAAGTAAGCGTGTCGGTGTACAGTAACTCAGTAAGTGTAATGTGTTAGTGTACTGTAAGTACGTGTTGTTGGTGTACAGTAACTCAGTAAGTGTAATGTGTTAGTGTGCTGTAAGTAGCGTGTTGGTGTACAGTAACTCAGTAAGTGTAATGTGTTAGTGTGCTGTAAGTAGTGTGTGTTGGTGTACAGTAACTCAGTAAGTGTAATGTGTTAGTGTGCTGTAAGTAGTGTGTTGGTGTACAGTAACTCAGTAAGTGTAATGCGTTAGTGTGCTGTAAGTAGTGTGTGTTGGTGTACAGTAACTCAGTAAGTGTAATGCGTTAGTGTGCTGTAAGTAGTGTGTTGGTGTACAGTAACTCAGTAAGTGTAATGTGTTAGTGTGCTGTAAGTAGTGTGTTGGTGTACAGTAACTCAGTAAGTGTAATGTGTTAGTGTACTGTAAGTAGTGTGTGGGTGTACAGTAACTCCAGTAAGTGTAATGTGTTTAGTGTACTGTAAGTAGTGTGTTGGTGTACAGTAACTCAGTAAGTGTAATGTGTTTAGTGTAACTGCTGTAAGTAGTGTGTTGGTGTACAGTAACTCAGTAAGTGTAATGTGTTTAGTTACTTAGTGTGCTGTAAGTACTCAGTTGTGTTATGTGTAGTGTACTGTAAACTGTAGTAAGTGTAACTCAGTAAGTTAGTGTACTGTACGTAGTAAGTGTGTGTTGGTGTACAGTAACTCAGTAAGTGTAATGCGTTAGTGTGTGCTGTAAGTAGTGTTGTGTGTCGGTGTACAGTGTACTCAGTAAGTGTAATGTGTTTAGTGTACTGTAAGTAAGTAGTGTGTTGTTTGGTGTACGGTAACTCAGTAAGTGTAATGCGTGTTAGTGTTAGAGTGTAGTAGTAAGTAGTGTGTCGGTGTACAGTAACTCAGTAAGTGTAATGTGTTAGTGTACTGTAATGCTGTACAGTAGCGTGTTGGGTGTACAGTAATGCTCAGTAAGTATTGGTGTTGTGTTACAGTGTGCTGTGTAAGTGTTAGCGTACCGTAAGTTGGTTGGTGTACAGTAAACTCAGTAAGTAGTTGTAATGTGTTAGTGCACATTAGCTGTAGTAAGTGCCGTGTGTTTGGTGTACAGTACAGAACTCAGTACTGTATGCGTTAGTGTACTGTAAGCAAGTGTGTTTGGTGTACAGTAACTCAGTAAGTGTAATTGCGTTAGTGTGCTGTAAGTAGTGTGTTGGTGTACAGTAAACTCAGTAAGTGTAATGTAAGTAGTGTGTGTGGCTGTAATTGTAGTGTGTGTTAGTACTGTGCTAGTGTTGTGATGTGTACAGTAACTCAGTAAGTGTAATGTGTTAGTGTAACTGTAAGTAGTGGTGTCGGTGTACAGTAACTCATACGCAGTAAGTGTAATGTACTGTAAGTGTTGTTAGTGTAGCTGTCAGTAAGTGTAATGTGTTGTGTACTGACAAAGTGTAACAGTAACTCAGTAAGTGTATTTGCTGTAGAGTGCTGTAAGTAGCGTGTTGGTGTACAGTAACTCAGTAAGTGTATTGTGTTAGTGTGCTGTAAGTAGTGTGTTGGTGTACAGTAACTCAGTAAGTGTAATGTGTTAGTGTACTGTAAGTAGTGTGTTGGTGTACAGTAACTCAGTAAGTGTAATGTGTTTAGTGTATCTGTAAGTAGTGTGTGGGTGTACGGTAACTCAGTAAGTAGTGTGCGTTGTGTGAATTAAGTAGTGGCATTCTGGTGTAGTAACTCAGGTGTGGTAATGTGTTTATGTGCATCTGTAAGTAGTGTGCCTGGTGTACAGTAACTCAGTAAGCTGTAGTAAGTGTGTGTGTGGTGTACAGTAACTCAGTAAGGTGTAATGTGTTAGTGTACTGTAGTAGTAGTGTTGGTGTACAGTAACTCAGTAAGTGTAATGTGTTAGTGTACTGTAAGTAGTGTGTTGGTGTAACAGTAACTCAGTATGTGTAATGTGTTAGTGTACTGTAAGTAGTATGTGTTGGTGTACAGTAACTCAGTAAGTGTAATGTGTTAGTGTACTGTAAGTAGTGTGCGTTGGTGTACAGTAAAACTCAGTAAGTGTAATGCGTTAGTGTAGCTGTAAGTAGTGCGTGTGGTGTACAGTAACTCAGTAAGTGTAATGTGTTTTAGTGTACTGTAAGTAGTGTGTTTGGTGTACAGTAACTCAGTCAAGTGTAATGTGTTAGTGTTAGTGTACTGTAAGTAGTGTGTTGGTGTATCAGTAACTCAGTAAGTGTAATGTGGTTTAGTGTACTGTAATTAGTAAGTCGTGTTAGTGGTGTAATGTAAGGGTACAGTAACGTCAGTAGTGTAATGGTGCGTTTTGTGTAACTGTAAGCAGTGTAGGGTTGGGTGTACAGTAACTCAGTAAGTGTAATGCGTTAGTGTCTGTAAGTAGTTTTGTGGTGTACAGTACTCAGTAAGTGTAATGTGTTTCATGTACTGTTAAGTGGTTGGTGTATGTGTAAGTCTGTATGTGTTAGTGTACTGTTAGTGTGTCCGTTGTACAGTAACGTCAGTAAGTGTGTGATGATCGTTAGTGTGTAGTGTGACTGTAAGTAGTGTGGTTGGTGTACAGTAACTCAGTTTAGGGTGTTAGTGTTAGTGTGTTTGTTGCTGTAAGATAGCTGTGTGTCCGGTGTACAGTAACTCAGTAAGTGTGGTGCTTAGTTAGTAACTGTAAGTATGTGTGTTGGTGTACAGTAACTCAGTAAGTGTAATGTGTTTATGTAGCTGTAAGTAGTGTTGTTTGGGTGTACAGAGTAAACCTCAGTAAGTGTAATGTTTTAGTGTACAGTAACTGGTGTAGGCACAGTAAGTCAGTAAGTGTAATGTGTTTAAGTGTACTGTAAGTAGCGTGTTTGGTGTACAGTAACTCAGGGTTAAAGTGTAATGTGGTTAGGTGTGCTGTAGTAGTGTGCTGGTGTACCGTAACTCAGTAAGTGTAATGTGTTTAGTGTACTCTGTGTAGTAGCGTGTTGTTGTGTAGCTGGTACAAGTCGTAGAGTATACAGCGTGTGATAATGTTATTAGTGTACTGTAAGTAGCGTGTCGGTGTACAGTAACTCAGTAAGTGTAAAGTGTAATCTGAACTGATGTGTTTCCATTCTGGGGGATTTCTTAGTTTAACTGCAGTACATTTCAGAGTCTAACATATTGAAGACTGGTGGACTGAGAGACACTAGAGTCTCTTCACCTACACTGAGCTGATGAAGCGTCCTGTTCCAGAAATGATGACACTGGAGGAGTACTGTATCTTATCTCATGTATGCGGTTTCTGTACTTCATCCACCACTGTCCCAGAAGTACAGAAGAAAACACAAACGTCCTCTTTTTTCACAATAACTTTTTCACAAAGTTATTGTGAAGATGGTTGTTCTGAGTGATTCTGGAGCTTTTTTATTGGTACAGATACCATGGATATGCACAGCTACAGTGTTCAAACTACATAGAAAAAAGTAATAGAGAGATTTTGACTTTACACTGTTAGTTTAAAGAAAAAATAGTAATACTGACATATACAAATTTTTTTACTCTATTTCCGATGTTCAGCCTTAAAAGTGCACTTTATTTAGTTTAAAACAGTCCAAAATTATTATTAATTAAATATTATTAAAATTATTAACAGAAGGTGAAGAAATAACAGTTTTGACAGTGTGCCAAAGAGCTCTTTCTATAGTGTTGCAGAGGTATCTACTCTCTGGTGATATGTTGGTCTCTCTGGTGACCCTCTACTGTTTGGGGCATGAATTCATCAGTTTGTGTCATTTTGCTTCTTTAACTGGCATATCAGGACCATCAGGGATTGTCATTCGGAACTGTCGGCTGTTGGCAGTTTCAAAGCATGGTCACATCTCTATAAGCATCTAGCTGAGGAAATGAATATCAAGCTAATAAAGAGATTTCAAAGTGCTTCCAGTTTCCACGGTTGAAATCACACTTACAGGACAGCTGTGGAAGTCAGGGGAAGATCTGGAAGAACAAGAAAACATTCAGATGGGACTGAAATGCAAAGCAAAACCCCCATATGGTAGCAAAGGATCGACAGGAAGGTCTAGCTGATACAGAAGTGCAGATGCACTGTTCTACTGTGGCGCAATGGTTGCATGAACATGATTTGCATAGAAGAGTCATCAGAAGTGCAGTTAGCTCCTGAGGTGTCCAACAGGATTGTATTATTTGCAGGTTGAAAGGATAAAGAAACTTCACGCTACATTAACTTCACGCTACATTTCCCCTGCACAGCTGAATAGCATTAAGCAATACTGTGAAACCTAGAAACAGGGTTGCCAGATTGCTTTATAATTTCCAGACATATTTTTTAAAACCCCCCAAAAGATACTTACTGATACTGCGCTTACTCTTTGCACATGTCCTGTACACATACTGTACACATACTGTACTGTACTGTTTGCACACATTGTTTTTGTCTATTTGTCTTTGCACTACACTATATATATATATATATACACATTCTTCAACTGCACTGGAGAAGGAGCCTGACCGTGTTTCGTTATACTGTACAACCCTCTATTGGTATAATGACAATAAAGTTGAATTGAATTGAATTGAATTGAATTGAATTGAATTGAATTGAATTGAATTGAATTGAATTGAATACAGAGAGTGGAGAAACGGTTTAGGTTCATTTTATCCATAACAAGAATTAATACAGCATTTTAAACAACACGTCAACAAGCATGCTTCTGAATACATTAACCGCCGCTGGCTTGCCTTCGACAATACTAGATGGAAAAATACTAAAAATATTTAGTAATAATTTCCTCTTATTTGATTAGTGTGGGTCTAATTTGACCTTAACTCCAGTTCCCTAGAAGACCGAATGAACTCATTAATGTTACCAGAGTATTAGCATGTTCTGGGGTATTGTGTATGATAGGATTGATGATCTCATGCAGACAGAAAGGCAAATATATAGCTGTAATACTCCAAGCGTAACTGTTTCTCATACACCTTATTAAAATGTGCTTATATATATATATATATATATATACACTGTATATATAGCTAGTAAACTACACAACTTGATAATGCAGTTTAAATATTAATACTAAAATTAATATTTTATATTTTATTGCAGTTCAAATATTAATACTAAAAAAAAATATTTTTAGTATTAAAAATAAAATATTATTAGATATTTGATAATGCAGTTCAAATATATATATATATATATATATATATATATATATATATATATATATATAAATATATATATATATATATATATATATATATATATATATATATATATACACCTTTTTTTTATTCATAACTTTGACAAAAACTAGCCCGATCCACTCCATCTGGTAGGAACCAGCAGTGGAATTGGCAATGACTGAACCTGCAGGTTGTGTTTACCTTTTTTACAATTTGTTCGTGTCATTTGGACTAGTTCTTCTTGCCCAAACTGTATGTCACTCAGAATTAATTTTATTGCAATCAGTCAACGAGTCAACGATTTTCATATATTAATGGCATTGTGGTTTCAGGGTGAATTTTACAGAGCCTCCATATCCGCGAACATGTGGAGGCATTGTGCAGGGACATTTGCATAGATGTCTGCCAACATACCAGCACAGAAAACCATGAAGAAACCAAGATGGCGGCCTTGTGTTTTTCCTCTCTTCAAGAAGGAACATATAAACGCAGAACCGTTGCGCAGCTACTGCCTCTCAAACTGCCAAACAGCTTGGGACCACCCTTGGACCCGGGGCACAGCTATGGGACATAGCTCCTAGATTAGAGCTGTAGAAGCTGAACTGACTCCTTTGTTTCCCTGAGCGTAAAGCTGAAGGCAGACCAGCTCAAACGATTCATGAGCATGAACAAACCTCAAAGCTTTTTCATGATAAGCTACCTAATGTGTTCGGTAGCTTATCTTCATGTGTAGTGATGATAGCCCTCCTATTATCTTCGGAGTGAGTTAATTTTTAAATAGTGGCTTGATAGGCGGGTGTAACGGTATCCCGGGTGATTTTTTCTTTCATTCCTATGGTGTAAAAATCTGTCAGTGAATGGCGTTTGAGTGAAAACGGCACGATTCCCATCAAAAACGTCATATACAAATGCACCATTACCGCCCAGGCCGCACGTTTCCACCGAGCTGATTCACCAGAGTCTCCACTCTGTCAAACTGAACAAAGTTCAACTCCACCTGAAAAGCTCTGCTCACCATGTGTCAGTTTTAAGGGGGCATCCGATCAAAAAATGAGAGTTCAGCTGAACCAGAGAGTGGAGGCAAGGCTGAAGTAGAGGACAGATTAGACTGGTACACGCCCCCCACAGGCAACCACACGAATCGCCTCAAACACACCCACAAGAGACGAACTTGAAGCGAGGTAAGCAACTTGTCACCTGTTGGTGTGACAATGCTAATGAGTGGAAAGAATTAACCCGGTTGCTGGACTTTACATTCATGGCATTTACCTGACGCTCTTATCCAGAGCAACTTACAAGGTTAATCATATTACAGGTGGGCCAGTGTAGTGTTAGGAGTCTTGCCCAAGGACTCTTATTGGTGTAGCACAGCATAGTAACCCAGACCGGGATTCGAACCCCAGTCTCCCACATGTGGTGGTGGCTATATGGCAGATAGTGGTGTTACCCGCTGAGCTACACCAACCACTCTAGTGCTAGTTATGTTTAGTGCTCTGTCCATTTACAGATGGGATGTGGTGTTGGTTTTTGTTGTGGAATAGACTTTGCTGTCTGAACGCAGCTGCTTTCAGACTGAACACGCTCACAAACACACTTCATAAACCCGTTATTTCTTATAAGATGTGCGGCACAGACGTCCAACACATGTCCGGTTCTCGGTTCTTCCGTTTCTTCGGCACAGTACCTTGAGGGAGGCCTATCGGTCCTCTTTTCAGGATGAACTATCTAAAATGTTCACTCGCCAACAATACTGTGTGTGCCATTGACTCACGTCCGTCTCAAGAGACATGCTTTGCATTTCTAAAGTTAAACAAGGTCATGCAACGCCATGACTCGCCTACCGGCTAACCGCAGGTCAGCCCTCTGAATGCTTATCAGTTAGTAAGCTCCCGTCTGACTCACGGATGTCAGTAAGTAAAGCAATCATGTACGTGTTATATGGCGTCCTTCTTTTGGGGGTGGGATGTCCTTCTTTTTGGGTATTATGAAAGAGACTACCCTACTTAATGTTCAGTCTCTGTGTGACGCGCTTCAGCTAGTCAAACTAGCCTTTCACCCAGGTTGGAAATGTTTCCAGACAAGCTAAATACTCTCCTATTGGCTGGGCTAAGGGCAAGAGAAGCTTTTTGAGGGAGTCTGAAACCAGGTGACCACGGTGCAGCCCCAAGTACTATAACACTACTATACCCAGACGGACGTGACGACCCAGTGACTGTACGAAAGGTCTGTTAGGTCAGCGCTAGCAGTACAGCAGGACAAGAAGATTAGCGCATCAGGGTTGGTGTCCTGTGTAGAGTTAATTCCAGCCTAGCACAATGCTTTGTTCGTAGCACGTTGTGATTTATGGATTTCATTAGTCGCACAAACTCCAATGCATTTAAATCTAACTGACACTGAATATGACACATTCTGCAATCACACGTTCCCCACATCTGCCTGTTGCGCATCCCAGCAGCCTGTTCCAGCCTGCATTTAAGCTTGTGGGGAAAATAGTGACTGTGTGTTGCTAGCAAGCCAACCCAGCATTATGTTCCCCTCATAAATATGAGTGGCAGCTTAGACAGGGCGTAGAACCTGAACATGATGTCCTGAGGTTTGGGGCGTTACCTGAATTACTTGGCAAGCTAACGAACCACACAGTAGCCAAATCAGGGTTGCCAAATTATTGGAAACCCGAAAAAATTGCACAAAAAGCCTCACACCCAAAAGGTACACAGCTTGAGGTTATTTTAATTTTAGTGCAAAATCATAAAGCATTTAACCAACATGACATCAGTAATAATCTTCCAGGTATGTTAACCGCTGAGGTCTTGCTTTTGGGAAACTTGCAGATAATTAAGTGGCGGCTAAACGTCTTCTGAACAAGATAACGGAATTAATAAGATAGTAATTAATCATAAGATAGTGAAAGTTTTTGTATGTGTGTCCATAAATTGCTCATACACTCGTTATTAAATAGACAGCTGCACCCAGAAGGAGGTGTGGGAGTGCGGTGCTGTTGGGAAGGAAGATAAAGGTGACCAGGATCAATAACTGATGATACATTTAGACTGATATGATCAATATTTATTGAGCTACACATACAGAAGTCTGTCTCTCAGTATGGTGTTGGGCCGCCATGTTTGCTAACCCAACATACCAGACGTCTCGGTTCCTAGAGGTTCCGAAAGGTGTCATGTGATAACCCATCCCATGCAGCTTCAATATTCTCACACAGTTCCTGCAGATTGTGTGGTAGGGTTGGAGGTGGAGTGATACCAGGCCTTCTCTGACCACGGTGCCCCCACACACGGATTCGTTGGTCGTCACTGAAGATGACCCGATGCCATTCTAAATTACTGCATGACGGTCTGGTACGACACCACTGCAGTCTTTGGTGACGTGGTGTTAAGGACAGTCATGGTAACGGTCTGTGTGCATGTAGTGATGTGTGGTGCAGCCGTCTGCCAATGATGCTGCACTAACAGGATGACTGTCCGGTACAGCGATAAGGCCCATCCTTGCTTATGTCACTGTGCAGCTGAGTGAGTGAAATTTGAATCATTGGTATGTCTCATAATGTCAAACTCACCCACCAAGTTTCATTCCTGTAGGTTGATTCCTTCTGGGTACAGCTGTTGGTGCAGTCACTCTTTTGTTGCTGAGTGTATGTAAACCACAGTAAAAGCTACATAGCCCGTTTTCCACTGATAAGGAGTTTAAAGGGGCTTTCTGCATTTCCCACAGCGACCACAATGGAGGAAAGAGGCACGTTGACTGTTCGGAGAAAAGGCTTGATTAACATCTAGGACCTCACCACTGGCGTTCAACTCAGGCAAGAGGAAGCGGCAGGTTTATAGACTAATAGAGAGAGAGAGAGAGAGAGAGAGAGAGAGAGAGAGAAAGAGAGAGAGAGAGAGAGAGAGAGAGAGAGAGAGAGAGAGAGAGAGAGAGAGAGAGAGAGAGTTTCCTGTCTGTTCTGGTTCTACTGCAAAGCACAGTGGACATTTAAACCGCATGACAAACAGCTCAGCAGTAAGAGCCTGCACTCGCTAAAATAAAGGTAACCATGAAGGCATCAATGTAAGAACCGTTTCTGGTTCCCTAAAGAACCTTTTAAAGAAAGAAACCTTGTTTAAAGAAAGAGTGAAAATCAGTAGTGCACAATTTCCTTTTCACCCCAGACGTCCATCATGCTCTACGTTAGTACAGAGCTGAAGCTGTGAGGCTAACGTTGCTAACAAATACTAGAAATCAATAGTCACCCAAATAGCCCAAGCTGTTTTCATAAGAATGCCTCACTAAAACGCCTTTCAAACTACATCCAGGTCTTTGTTAAGCTTTGTTAACAAAACCTTGCTGTGCTGCTGAACGCTGTGTCCAGCGAATTTAAAGGGCAGGGTCTGACTTCAAAAGGCACCCTAACCACTAAGGTCTGGCCTGGTTCTGGCATCCTGACACCGGCCCACGTCCATTTTATGGGCTGGATATTATGGCAGATTCAGAGTCGAATACCTTTTGCTTTCCTCCAGGAGTCAGCGTGCTGATCCAGAATCAGGTTTTGAAACTCAGAGAGTCATAAATATGATGAAAACTGATCCAAGATCAGTGCTGCTTTGTAAACAGGCTAGCTGAAATGGCTACAGTGATCCTTCACACTGACTCTGCTAATACTGTATCTGAAATCACATCAAGAAGTCTGCAAGACCTTAATGTAAACCTGGATGTGGTTGAAAATGTGATGATGCATTATTACAACAACGGGTTAGGCTTTAGGCTGTTTGGGTGACTATTGCATTGTAGTGTGGTAGCCTCGTAGCTCCAGTTCAGACCTGAAGAAGCAAAACAGACACCATACAAGCCTCCTGATGGACTATATTTGGGGTAAGTAGTAAACAGTGCACTTCTAAGTTTTCTCAGAACTGTTCCGCTCAAGCGATTTAGGCTATTTGGGTGACTACTGAGTTCTTGTGTTTGTTAGCAACATTAGCCTCACAGCCCCAGATTGTTTTAATCTACAGAAGGAAAACTTGGACACCAAATATGTCTTTCCTGGTTGACAATATCTGGGGTATATGGATAACTGTGCACTGAAACACTAGGATATAGGTGACCATTGAATGACTATTTAGTTCTAGAGCTTGTTAGCGGCATTAGCCCCACAGCTCTAGTCCTGACCTGTAGAAGGAAAATGTAGACACCAAGATGTCTGATTTTGGATTGACTATGTCTGGGGTAAGTGGAAAACTGTGCACTAATGATTTTGCACTAAACCTTCCTTTAAATGATTTAGGCTATTTGGGTGACTATTGCATTCTAGTGTTTGTTAGCAACATTAGCATCGCAATTCCAGTTCTTACCTAAAGAAGCAAAGGTTAGACACCACACATGTCTTTCCTCGTTCCTGACTATATCTAGGGTAGGTAGAACACTTACTTGCTATTTGGGTGACTATTGCATTTCAGTGTTTATTAGCAATGTTAGCATCCCAGGTCCTGCTCTAAACCTAGATCTGGGATGTTTATAAAGCTTCTCCAATACTGGCTAAGCAACGCCATCCTAGAAAGCTTGAAAACCAGAGAAACCCAGATCTGGGGTTAGTAGAAAATGGTATAAACCTGACTTTTCAACAAAATGTTTCTTATATAATTGAAGACCTTTTTAAATCATTGGAACCCGAGATTTGCTACCAGTCAAACATATATAGATTAAATATAAACTGAAAAGCAAAACCATGTTTTTTTCAATAGAGACTATGGTGTGATTGTAAATCAGTTCATGTGTGTCGAAAATGTGTGATTGTTATGCTCAGATCATTGGAGGTGGTTAAGTTACACAAGAAAGCACTTCAGTTTCCGGTCTGCTTATCATTGGTCTTACCTCGGATCTGCTGTCAGCCCTTCCAGCGTATAGGGAGCGTGTTTCAGATTAAAGTCAGAGATTTCCTTCAAGTGAAAAACCACCAATGCATAAGGGTACTTCACCCTGATCACCCTTCGATCACATACCCCTCAAGAGAATGACCTTCACAGTATCTGAAGAGCATTCGTCAGTTCTGCTTTGCACACAAAGGAATTAGACTTCCGCATTTAAGCCATCCATACAGCGACGGGGCAGTGAGCACACTTACCTAGATTGAGGGGCAACCCTATCCACGGTGCCTCAGAAGCAGTTTGAGGTTAGGTGCCTTGCTCAAGGCCACTTCAGTCATGTCCTGGCAGCTTAGGGAATCAAACCAGCACCCTTCTGGTCACAAGGCTTCTATGCTGATGATGATGTGAATAGACGTCAGTGTCAGACTAATGAATGAGCTTCTATTAAAGACTGGTGGACTGAGAGACACTAGAGTCTCTTCACCTACACTGAGCTGATGAAGAGTCCTGTTCCAGAAATGATAATAGGATATTAGAGCCGTAATAAACCATGCTCCTGTTACTCTCCATACTTCAGTACATCTGAAGGTACATACTTTAGTACTGTTAGTCTCCATACTTAAGTACATCTGAAGGTACATACTTTAGTACTGTTACTTTGCATACTTAAGTACATCTGAAGGTACATACTTTAGTACTGTTACTCTCCATACTTCAGTACATCTGAAGGTACATGCTTTAGTACTGTTACTCTCCATACTTAAGCACATCTGAAGGTACATACTTTAGTACTGGTACTCTCCATACTTAAGCACATCTGAAGGTACATACTTTAGTACTGTTACTCTGCATACTTAAGTACATCTGAAGGTACATACTTTAGTACTGTTACTCTCCATACTTCAGTACATCTGAAGGTACATACTTTAGTACTGTTACTCTGCATACTTTAGTACATCTGAAGGTACATACTTTAGAACTGTTACTCTCCATACTTAAGTACATCTGAAGGTACATACTTTAGTACTGTTACTCTCCATACTTAAGTACATCTGAAGGTACATACTTTAGTACTGGTACTCTCCATACTTAAGCACCTCTGAAGGTACATACTTTAGTACTGTTACTCTGCATAAAGTACATCTGAAGGTACATACTTTAGTACTGTTACTCTCCATACTTCAGTACATCTGAAGGTACATACTTTAGTACTGTTACTCTGCATACTTAAGTACATCTGAAGGTACATACTTTAGTACTGTTACTCTCCATACTTCAGTACATCTGAAGGTACATACTTTAGTACTGTTACTCTCCATACTTAAGTACATCTGAAGGTACATACTTTAGTACTGTTACTCCAGTGGAGGACTAAAGGGAGGAACCTCTACTGACACTGGAGGAGTATTGAACCTTGGGGATCTCTACTTTAACTCAACCACATGGCTTGAGCACTTCGTTCACCACTTCGTACATGTGGTAAGACATCAGCTATTATGTTTTATGGCCAAATACAATTGACTAATAACTGATTTCTGTTTCTATCAGCATCTCACACACACTGTCCAAGCTTTCCTGTACCAGGGGTTGTACGCATGAAGTACCATTATGCATCTGTCATTGTTCTTTGGAAGTAAGATTAGTTCTTGTGATGAGTTAAATGAACATGACAATCTCATGTGGTGGTGGGCAGTTAAAACAGGAATTGAGGGGTATGAGGCCGCTAGTATGTAGGTCATTATGGTGGGAGGAGGCGATTAACGAACACTCTGAAAAACCACAGAAATACCCCGTGTGGGTTTTGTGGTTAGCTGCATGCAGGCTTTAGAATGGCAGTTTGCTTCAGCGGTGATTTCCTGAGGGTAACGTGTTGTACTCTAGAGTCTTCTGAGTAACATTATTTAAACATGGTTATAACCTTAATGTGAGAGACTTTATGGGTGAATGGGGTATTGTATGTAGTGTGAACCAAATGATAGGGCATCACTTTTTGCCAGCTGATTTCTAATATTCATACATACACATCCTTTTTGGAATTATTTTCAAAAAACAAATCGAGATGCGCAAATTAGAAATTAGCAATTTCTGTTTGTTTGTTTTAATTTGTGTTTTCAAGAACACATTCTAAAACGTTCCCTGAAAAAAAAAAAAACATAATCAATGATGTCTCAATCATTCACCTGAAGCCCCCCAGCCCAACACCCTTCCCTTTCCCAGAATGGCCGTCAGGTATTCAGGTATTCAGCTGTTTTCGCTTGTTTGAGGGTGAGGCTTGGCCTCCCTCGCTTTTTGCGGGGGGGGGGGTTAAATAATAAGCATGATCCTCCTCTAGTCAAAATTTGGGTCCTCTAATGGTGAGCTAGGACCAGTGTTCTAAGCAGAGCAAGCCCAGACCGGTGTGATGCCCTAGGCAAGATTTTGGCCACTGCCCCTTGGATGGTGAAACCCAGGTAATAACAGCACCTTAGTCACATTATAGTCCAGTGTTTCTTAGCCCTGGTCCTAGAGGCATGTTAGAGGTTTCCCTGCTCCCAACACACCTGATACAACTTATCAGCTCATTAACAAACCCTTGCCGAGTTACAGGGGGTGGTGTTAAAGCAGGGAGCCCACTAAAACATGCAGGGCAGGGTGCCTCCAGGACCAGGGTTGGGAAATGCTGTTATAGCCTCTAACACTCTAAACACAAACCGGAGTATATTACAGCTAGCATTCATACACAGAACATGTACTCAGTGAGCACTTCTCTCACATGATGCTGCTGTTTCCTGTACATTTCAAATACAATGACAATCTGAAGTCCTACATCAGTTACTGACTAAAGGAAACAGAGGCTAACTCACTAGTGTAAGCAGGGCTAACACCGGCTAGCTAACTAGGCTAGGACGTCAGTAAATGTTTCCCTCAGGGCAGACAGTGGATGGTTCGCTCAGGCAGCACACTTACAAGTGTATGTCTCAGATTTATGAAGGTCATGTACACCTGAAACTCCTTCATAGTCTTTCCCGCTTTTCCTAACTGATTTAGAAAGGGAGCAACTGATGCTAGCTCCTGCTAGCTAGCTGTTTATTACACTAGCACAGATTACCAAGCTAGCTAACTCTGCTCTAAGTATCTGGTGTTAACTATTACGATGTAACAGATAAAGTATTCATTCACAGTATTCACAGTATATTAGTAGTTAATGTAAACTTCCATTTCCATCACAACATTTACTACAGGAATGGGGTTCTGGTGTGTTCTGGTCCATTTCTGTACCCCAATCTTGGTGTTGATTTTCAGGCCTTTTAACTCCCTTGGCTTCACCACCATGTATCAAACAGCTGAATCATTATTAGCAAACTTGAATTAATAAAGAGATTAATACCATTCAGTATAATAACTGGATTTATATTTTAACTTAAATAACTTATTATTATTATTAGAACTGAAATCTCCCAGTAATGTCTTTAACATGTTTCTAATGTCTCTAACAAAATTTGTACAAATTCTTTAATTCTAGAAAAGCTGAATGTGAGAAAAGGATCCATCTCGGAATCCAGTGAGATCTCAAAATACATTAACCCTTTGTGGGAATCTATAACTGTAATTACTACAAATCAAACCCAAAATCTAAAAAACTCTTAATTACTTAAAATATTTTAGCTTTTCTGTGATTTATGGCATAACGTGGTTGTGTGAAGTGGTTGAATCATCAGCTGACTTTTGGCTGAGGTTGGAGATGAACATAGTTAAGTTTTTGTTAAGACGTTTTTCCGGTTACAGTTTAATGTCATGTTAAAAAAACTGACTGAGCCAAAATCAGAATTTCAGTTTGAGAGTATTACAGAGGTCACAGGGTTTTTTTTTACAGTTTATTTTGTTCTGAGTTTTTTTGGGCTAATCTCCCCGCCGGCCATAATTGTCACCGGACTTTCCCTAAAATTAAACACCCAGCCAGAGCCATTTCCACACACGTTCGCCTAATCTTGCTGCTTCACACCCACACTCACGCCCAAACATATAAACCAGATCAATTTAATGTGAAACTAGATAAGACACACTCATCTGTATATGTCAAAGGCTGCACAGGTGGTTAATCTACATTAACCCCGGAACCACAGAAACCAATGTCATTAAACAAAGAGGTATTCACATGTCACTTCAAGCATGTCTAAGTAGAACCTGGGTGTTCTTGGGTTAGAGTCCAAGCCGAGGCTCTCTGAGGTGCATGTATGAGTCGAGTCTTGAGTCTCTGCGGTGTGGGTACAAGTCAAGTCACAAGTCTGGGGTGTAAATCTTACTCAAGTCTTGAACCACTGTTATGCAAGTCTGAGTGGAATCTTGGTCTCTGAGCTGTGAGTCTGAGACTTGAGTGTCAGACATACAAGATTTGAGTCTGTGAGATACAATCCAAGTTGAGTCTCAGGTCTCTGGTGTGTGAATCCAAGTCAAGTCCTAATTCTTAGGGATACAATCCAAGTTGAGTCTCAATTCTCTGGGGTGTGAATCCAAGTTGAGTCTTGATTCTCTGTGACGCGAGTCCAAGTTGGGTCTCAAGTCTCTGGGGTGTGAGTCCAAGTCAAGTCTTAATTCTTTGGCATACAATCCAAGTTTAGTCTTGAGTTTCTAGGGTGTGAGTCCAAGTTGAGTCTTGATTTTCTGTGATGCGAGTCCAAGTTGGGTCTTAAGTCTCTGGGTTTTGAATCCAAGTCAAGTCTTAATTCTTTGGGATACAATCCAAGTTGAGTCTCAGGTCTCTGGGGTGTGAGTCCAAGTTGAGTCTTGATTCTCTGTGATGTGAGTCCAAGTTGGGTCTCAAGTCTCTGGGGTGTGAGTCCAAGTCAAGTCTTAATTCTCTGGGATACCATCCAAGTTGAGTCTCAAGTCTCTGGAGTGTGAGTTAAAGTTAAAGTCTTGCCTATCTGAGGTACAAGTCTGAGCCGAGTCTCTAAGATGTGTAATCCGAGTTAACTCCCAAGTCTCTGAGGTCAGAGTCTGAGTTATGAGTTTCTGGGATGTAAGTCAAGTCTTAATTAAGAGGTGATCTTAGATGAGTTTCAAGTCTCTGGGGTTTTGAGTCCAAGTTGGGTCTCAAGTCTCTAGGGTGTGTTGAGTCTTTGAGGTGTGTGCTCAGGTTGAGTCTCAAGTCTTGAAAACTGTGATGCAGGTCTGTTGAGTCTTAAATCTCTGAGGCGTGAGCCTGAATTGAGACTTGAGTCTCTGGGGTACAAGTATATGAGTCGAGCCTATGAGGTGTGTGTTAAGTCTCAGATCTCAGGGGTGCGAGTCCAAGTTGAGTCTTGATTCTCTGAGGTGTGAGTCTGGGTTGAGTCTTAGTTTTTCTCTGGTCTCTGGGGTGCAAGTCAGAGTGTTGAGTCTCCAGTGCTGGCCTTACACCAAACAACTTTTCAGGCAGTTTCCTGTTGTCTGACATATTTCCAATGTCAGAATAAAATCATGGAAGTCTTGCTAAAACCGCAGCTCATCGTTGTGATCGTTTTGGTGCTCAGGATAGCTGTCTTAATCCAGTCTTGACATTCTGATAATATCAGCTCATGCAAATAGTGAACATTGCAAATAGCCAGTAGGTAAGCTCTCCTCAGCACCAAACACCAAACATATCTGGTGACATGGTGAGACATGGTGGAGATTCCAAGAAAGGCCTTGTGAAAAGTCGCTGTTCTGTTGGACTGTACAAAAAAAGTAAAAGCTGGTGGAGCTGTGGAATGAGCAAGAGTGTCTCATCTTGGGTCTTCCCATCTGTACCAGAATATTCGGCGTGGCCTTTTTATTTCCTTTTCAGAACAAACTACTGCACACACAAGGCAGTCAAGCACAAAAGATGCTTCTGTTCCTGCTCCATTATTGAACAGTTTCTGTTCTTGTAAATTTCCACCAGAGGCATGATGGGAAATAATAAACTCTTTGGCCAATGACAATTGATGTGACTGGGTGTCAGACTGGAAGTCTTCTAGTGTATGGTTGATTCACTGTTGAGTCTTGAGTTTCTAGGGTGCGAATCCAAGTTGAGTCTTGAGTTCCTGGGGTGGGAGTCCAAGTTGAGTACCGGGTCTTTAGTAGAGAAGATTAGTTTAGTCTCATTATTAGCTGGTCCAATGTACAATATAAACAAATACTGAAAACCTGTCAGGCTGGAATACCTGCCAACCTACATGCTAGTGAAATATTTCAAGTTGTTTGTTTTGGCTCCCTCCCTTAAACATAGGGTGAAAAGTATGCATTGCTTCATTGCTTTCCTTTAATAAGACTTGTTCTTTGAAGCTCTCTTTACTGAGAATCACTGAGAACCAGGGGACAACAGTAATGACTGGTCCTCAGTGTAGCAAAACAGGCAGGTAGAGTCACACAAGTACGATTTGCTCCATTTAGCCTGTCGAGGTTTGCAGTTCTAATCTAAACACAGTTTTCTACATGTGTTTGTCATGCTTGAGGCCAAGTTGAGCAAACTCAAGTCTGGCCATGTGTCAGTAAACATGTGAATTGTGAAACATGCGATACCTTAAGATTTCTGCTGTAACTGAACAACAGGATACAATGCCAAGCAAATTTTCACACCAGCAGAACAGCAATGACATCCACCTAAAGACCCTATTGTACTCATTTCCCAAGAATCGCAAGTTCCACCCGTCATCATGTTTGGTTCTGCAGATATCATCATGCCCTGGGTGTGTTATTTTTCCCCCAATTCAGCAGAAATTCAGCAATAGTGTCTCATATCAAAGGAACTTTATGTGTCTTATGCATACACAATACAACTGCTTTGACATCTGCCCGCGTACACAAAAACATAGAGATAGAATATAAAATTATAGAAAAATAAGAACAAGATGTGTATGTAATGTAATTACAACATATACAGATATTGATCTGGTCAGTTAAGTAGTAGGGAGGGCTGTTAATCAGTTTCAGCTACTTTGGTGTTAATGAAATTAACAACAGGTGCAGTAGAGGAGCAACAATGAGACACCCCCCAAAACAGGAATGGTTTAAAAGGACGAGGTCGTTGACATTTTGTCCCCCCTCATCTTTTCCCACTGATTGTTCACTAGTTCTGCAGTTGACTTGGGTCAGCGTCACTACTAGTACCATGGTGCGGTACCTGGACCCTACAGAGGTTGCACAGGTAGTCCTACTGAAGGATTGCCACAAGGTTTGCTGTGTCTCCCAGCACAGTCTTAAGAGTACGGTGGAGATTCCAGGAGACAGGCAGTTACTCTAGGAGAGCTGGACAAGGCTGTAGAAGGTCCTTAACCCCTCAGCAGGACCGGTATCTGCTCCTTTGTGCAAGGAGGAACAAGATGAGCACTGCCAGAGCCCTACTGCTGTGAATGTGTCTGACCAAACAATCAGAAACAGGCCTCATGAGGGCGGCCTGAGGGCCCGGCGTCCAGTAGTGGGCCCTGTGCTCACTGGCCAGCATCGTAGACCTCGATTGGCATTTGCCACAGAACACCAGAATGGGCAGATCCGCCACAGGCGCCTTGTGCTTTTCACAGATGAGAGCAGGTTTTACCTGAGCACATGTGACAGACATGACAGGCTCTGGAGACGCCGTGGAGAATGTTATGCCGCCTGCAACATCATTCAGCATGACTGGTTTGGTGGTGGGTCAGTGATGGTCTGGGGAGGCATATCCCTGGAAGGACGCACAGACCTCTACAGGCTAGACCACGGCACCCTGACTGCTATTGGGTATCAGGATGAAATCCATGGACCCATATTTAGACTCTACGCTGGTGCAGTGAGTCCTGGGTTCCTCCTGGTGCACAACAATGCCCGGCCTCATGTGGCGTGAGTATGCAGGCAGTTCTTGGAGAATAAAGGAATTGATACCATTGACTGGCCCACCGGCTCGCCTGACCTAAATCCAATAGAACACCTCTGGGACATTATGTTTCGGTCCATCCGACGCCACCAGGTTGCACTTCAGACTGTCCAGGAGCTCAGTGATGCCCTGGTCCAGATCTGGGAGGAGATCCCCCAGGACACCATCCGTCGTCTCATTAGGAGCGTGTGGAGGCCATACAAACTACTGAGTACCATTTTAAATCGCTGTACTGGAATTTGGGTTAAATGGACGAGCCTGCTGCATCATGAAAGGCAGGGCTTACTAACTTTGATTTGCACTGGTGGTGTCGTTTTTTTGAATTCACCACCCTCTGTAGGGTGATCATTTTCATTTCCATGTTCAAACGATGTGGCATCCTTTCATTCCTATACACATTACTTGTAAATGATTCTATATGAGGAAAGATATATATAGTTCTATATAAAGATATACTTGGGCAGTGCATATATATATAAAGTTTTATATATATACATGTAATTGAAACTGTTTGTGTCTGCATACAGCTGCACACATCCTTACAGTCAGTGCACATGTAACTCGGTTCTTGTATGGTTATATTTCAGCTCATTTTGACACGGAGCCACAAACACCACTTTACTACAGACTGTTACTGAATGTAACTAATGGGGTGCGTTTCACATACCTGACGGAGGTTACAATGTATATGGCCTGTATAATTCTAAAAAAAATTGTTTACATTTTATATTTTATATTTTGAATTTATATATTCTCTGCATGCTTAGATTTTTGACTTTCACAGCTTGTTACTGTGTTAAAAACTATTTATATTTATAATTTTTATTCTATGACATCACAGTGTGGGCAGCAAAGTAAAATCCAACTTTCATTTGTACAACAAGGGAATACTAGTTTGAATAATAAATGAATCTGTGAATTTTCATTCTACACTGCTCATAAAACACGTCTTTTAGAAGGAACAGAGTAGAAGCAGCCCAGAATTTGGAGGCTCTGTGGGATTCCAGTGCTGTGTCTTGGGCAAGGAAGATCTAAGGTCACCAGGATCAATAGCTGATGATACATTTAGACTGATTTATGATCAATATTTATTGAGCATAAACAGCATACAGAACAGCCTTTGGCAGTTAAAGGTAACACGGATTCATAAACCACTTACTGAACTCATGCGTCTCGAACTATACCTAGAATTTTCAGAACAGCTAAACCATGATAAGCTTCCGCGAGTCAGTCCTAGAAGCACAGAGCTCCTCAGATGTCTGTGAAGAGTTCGGTGTCTGTAAGTCTCTCTAGACCAGACTTTCACATCAAACCACTCTGTATGGCTTTGAATGGCTCTGTTTAGAAACCAGTGGAATTCCCCATTAAGGTTAAGTGTGTTTTTGTACAGTATCTGTGTGCATGTGTGTGGGTGTGTCGGGGGCAGATGGGGGTGAAACTGATGAGATTTAGTGGTCTTAGGGGTGGTCTTTTGGGGAAAATCCAGTAATCGTGGCCAGTGGAAGATTGACTCATGAGAATGACTCATCACCCGTTCTTCATCTGAAAGCGCTAGTTGCTAATTTGGATTGTTTTGGGCTTTAAACAAACTGAAGCTGGTGAAGCATAGCTAACATAGTAACGGCAGATAATGCTAATTTCAGCTAGCAGCAAATGCTAAGCTAGCAGTCCATTCACATAAACCTTTGTATGTTCTAGATTAAGATTTGAGAGAGAGCTGAAGCCTGTGAAATCTATTCCATGTGTTTAATTGGACGTCTGTAACAGAGACACCCATTTCATTAGATACACCCCGTATCAACACTCACTGTCCATCTTATCAGCTCCACTGACCATATAGGACACTCTGTAGCTCTACAGGTACAGACTGTAGTCCATCTGTTTCTTTGTATACTCTATTACCCTGTTCTTCAATGGTCAGGACCCCCACAGGACCACCACAGAGCAGGTATTATATGGGTGGTGGATCATTCCCAGCACTGCAGTGACTAAACAGCATTATGCAAAGGCAGTCTAAAGCTTGTGCTCATTGCTTGCTGTGCTAGTCAGCCTGTTTTCTATTCTAAATCATATCTTGGAGGACGGTGTAAGAGCTAA
>JAMWET010006570.1:137500-230000 GCA_024036415.1 Prochilodus magdalenae
AAAATGGACAAAATTGGAGATACATGTTTTTCATTGGACGGCGACTATATATATATATATATATATATATATATATACATACATACATACAATGACAGAGTGGGGTCAGGGAATGCTAAAGCGTATAGTGCTTCCTACAGAGTCAATCACTACCTCCAAAACTTCATGTGGCTTTCAGATTAGCTCAAACACAGTGCATAGTGCGCTTCATGGAATGAGTTTCCATGGCCAAGCTGCTGCATCCAAGCTGCCTCTTCCTGTTCCAACATGACTGTGCACTAGTGCACTAAGCAGGGTCCATATAGACATGGATGAGCGAGTTTTGTGTGCAAGAGCTTGACTGGCCTGGACAGAGTCCTGACTTCAACCCGTGGAGAGTGGAGACTGTGAGCCTTCTCGTCCACCATCAGTCTCTGGCCTCACTAATGAGTTTCTGGAAGAATGGTCAAACCCCCTTTGTGGAAAGCCTTCCCAGAAGAGCTGAAGCTGTTATAGCTGTAGATGGTGGCCCGACATCATATTAAACCATATGGATTAAGAATGGGACGCCAGTTCATATGCTTGTGAGAGCAGACGAGCGAATACCTTTGGCAGTATAGTATAGTTAGAGCTCCTGTGTCTTTAAGCCCCGCCTCTCTATGAGCCCAGTGTGCTCTGAGTGGTTATCCCATGGTCAGATGGACAGTGATAGAATGAGCGTTCGGAATAGGTCCTGTTCAAAAAGTAGCTTTCCTCTGAAATGTAAGCTGCGTGACCTGGACAAGCATATGTGCATATGGTACAGACATGACGAGGCAAGACTGAGATCTAATGAAGGTTGCAAGAACACTTCAAGCAACAAGTGGTCGGTGGTTAGAGGTTTGTTTCTTCAGCACAGTGGAAAACATATCCACCAGGTGCCTCAAACAGAAGAACACACAGAGCTACCATAACAACAGTCCGCTGTTTCCTCATCCATAACGGGAAGTGAACCAGTTCCGCTGCCAATTATACACGCCAGTGCCACTGTTGGACTGAAGACGTGCTCAGCTGTGGGACGCGAGCAGTTGTTTTTCGTTCCCTGTACTTTCCTTGTTTCATTGTGTTAGTTCCAGTTAATCATCATCTCATCTCTTCGTAAGACGCTGTCCTAGATCTGTTTAACCCTCTGAATTATTCAGTAGTTTCCACTGTGAAAGATTCAGTAGTGACTATACATTATTACATAACTGCTATATATTACTCAGAAATGTATTATTTAAATACTACTACTGATTATTTACCCATCACTATAAATGAATCTTTAGCGATTATAACTATTCAGCATCTGCTATAAAATATTCAGTATCTACTATAAAATCAGCATCTGCTCTAAACTATTCAGTATCTATTATAAAATCAGCATCTGCTCTAAACTATTCAGCATCTGCTCTAAACTATTCAGTATCTACTATAAAATATTCAGTATCTGCTCTAAACTATTCAGTATCTACTATAAACTATTCAGTATCTGCTAGAAACTATTCAGTATCCACTATAAAATATTCAACATCTGCTTTAACCTATTCAGTATCTACTATAAACTATTCAGTATCTACAATAAAATATTCAGTATCTACTATAAACTATTCAGTATCTACAATAAAATATTCAGTATCTTCCATATTCAGTATATGCTATAAACTATTCAGTATCTACAAAAAATATTCAGTATCTACTATAAAATATTCAGCATCTGCTTTAAACTATTCAGTATCTACTATATTCAGTATTTGCTATAAAATATTCAGTATCTACTATAAAATATTCAGCATCTGCTCTAAACTATTCAGTATCTACAATAAAATATTCAGTATCTACTATAAAATATTCAGTATCTGCTATAAAATATTCAGCATCTGCTATAAACTATTCAGTATCTACAATAAAATATTCAGTATCTGCTATAAAATATTCAGCATTTGCTCTAAACTATTCAGTATCTGCTATAAAATATTCAGCATCTGCTCTAAATTTCATCAGTATCTGCTATAAAATATTCAGTATCTGCTATAAAATATTCAGTATCTACTATAAAATATTCAGTATCTGCTATAAAATATTCAGCATCTGCTCTAAACTATTCAGTATCTACAATAAAATATTCAGTATCTGCTATAAAATATTTAGCATCTGCTCTATACTATTCAGTATCTACTATAAAATATTCAGCATCTGCTATAAAATATTCAGCATCTGCTCTAAACTATTTAGTATCTGCTATAAAATATTCAATATCTCCTATAAAATATTCAGCATCTGCTCTAAATTATTCAGTATCTACTATAAAATATTCAATATCTGCTATAAAATATTCAGCATCTGCTCTAAACTATTCAGTATCTACTATAAAATATTCAGCATCTGCTATAAAATATTCAGCATCTGCTATAAACTATTCAGTATCTGCTATAAAATATTCAATATCTTCAATTCAGTATCTACTATAAAACATGCAGTATGTGCTCTAAACTTTTCAGTATCTACTACAAAATATTCAGTTTCTGCTCTAAACTATTCCGTTTCTGCTCTAAACTATTCAATATCTGCTATAAACTATTCAGTATCTACTATTAAAAAAAATTCAGCACCTGCTCTAAACTATTCAGTATCAACTATAAAATATTCAGTATCTGCTATAAAATATTCAGTATCTGCTAGAAACTATTCAGTAACTACTGCAAATTACTCACTAACAGCTATATATTATTTAGTACCTACCTTTAATTGTTCAGTAACAGTATCTACTATAAAACATTCAGTATCTACTATAAAACATTCAGTATGTGCTCTAAACTATTCAGTATCTACTACAAAATATTCAGTATCTGCTCTAAACTATTCAGTATCCGCTATAAAATATTCAGTATCTACTATAAAACATTCAGTATCTACTATAAAACATTCAGTATGTGCTCTAAACTATTCAATATCTACTATAAAATATTCAGCATCTGCTCTAAACTATTCAGTATCTGCTATAAACTATTCAGTATCTACAATAAATAATTCAGTATCTACTATAAAACATTCAGTATGTGTTCTAAACTATTCAGTATCTACTATAAAATATTTAGCATCTGCTCTAAACTATTCAGTATCTACTATAAAATATTCAGTATCTGCTATAAAATATTCATTATCTGCTAGAAACTATTCAGTAACTACTGCAAATTACTCATTAACAGCTATATATTATTTAGTACCCACCTTTAATTGTTCAGTAACTGCTGGAAGTCAAGTAATAATTACTTAAAATCAGTATGTATAAATTATTCAGTATATACTAAATCTTATGTAATTTTGCACAATAAACTCAGTAGTTACTGTAAAACATTCAGTACTACTGTAAATTACTGTAAACGACTCAGAAAGTATTTAGTTATTCAGTAAGTACTGTACAAGTATTCAGTATCTACTAAAAACTGTTCAGTAGCTTCTATATTTTTTTTAAATCTACTCTAAAATATTGAACATCTACTATAATTTATATATTATTTACAAATAATTAGTCAATAGCTAGTATGAATTAGTTAATATCTACAATAAAGTATTTAATATCCACTTTAAAGCATTAAGAAACCACTGATTATATAGTATAAAATTGAGATTATTCAGTAACTACTATGTATTATTCAGTAGCTAGTATACATTATTTAATATCTACTTAAAAGCAATTCAGAAACTACTAAAAATGATTCAGTATAAAATATAAATTATTCAGTATCTACTTTTAATTATTCAGTACGTAATATAAATTATTCAGTAACTGCTGTAAAAATTTTGAGTGCCTTCTATACATTATTCAGAAACTGTAAATGATTTCCCATACATACAAAGTCAATGTTTCATCAAGTCAATGGGTGTCTTACTGACTGATCTGTACACACTGATCTCATGAATGGATGGTTAGACCTCCAGCGGGACTCAAACACACCTGCACATGTTCCGGAAAGTGTGTTTCACTCATGTGCCAAAGACACGCATGCTTGCAGAAGCCCAACCGAATGCCTTCATACCAGCACGTCTGCTCCAGCATGCCATTAAGAGCCAGTCTTCTCAGCAGGTTCCCCGACATGGAGAAAGACTGACTTGCACAGACATGACGCAGTCCTGAGTTGGGTAATAACGAAACACGGTGTCCCCGCGTGCGGCTGCAAACACCAAGCCTTCACTTCCCACTCTGAGCCATCACAAACGGGCTGCTCTGTAGAAAGAAAGACCAGCTTAAAGCTGCAGTGCGTGTATTAGTTACTAATTAGAAATGAATGGAGTTGCATAGAGATGCACCTAGGTGACCATTACAACAGTAGACTGCTTTACTGCACAGACTGCACATACTCTGGTGGGTGATTCAGGGTGTAACTTATAAGGACCAGTATTACGTTTCTACACTGCACTATGTATACTGTGTATATGATACATGGACAGTGACAATAAGTATATATATATATAATATCCTAAATATATCCTAAATAAAGGTACCACTAATAATTTGGACTTATTTTAACTAGCCTGAATGTAGGTGTTTGTATGTACGTGTGTGTGTGTGTGTGGTGTGTTTGTGTGGTTGCATAGGCATGTATACATAGTAAAAATAATAATAATAATAATGATAATAAATAGTATTCCTCCCCCATTACTGATTTCAACTGTCTGTAAAGCACTCTGAGCTTCAAACGATATAAAAGGTGCTCTATAAATAAACATTCATTATTATCATTAGTAGTAGTAGTAGTGTTAGTAGTTGTATTTTTATTACTATTATCAGTAGTAGTAGTAACAGTAGTAATAATTGTAGTAGTTGTTGTAGTATTAGTTGTATTATCATTATTATTATTATTACTATTATTATTATTAGTGGTGGAAGTACTAGTAGTAGTAGTAGTAACAGTAGTAGTAGTTGTAGTATTATTATGATTAATATTATTATCATTAGTAGTAGTAGTAGTAGTAACAGTAGTAGTAGTTGTAGTAGTAGTATTAGTTGTGTTATTGTTATTAATATTGTTATTATTTATTATTATTATTATTTTTAGTAGTAGTAGTATCGTTAGTAGTAGCAACAGTAGTAGTTACAGTTGTAGTAGTAGTGTTAGTTGTATTATTATAATTTATTAGTTGTATTATTATTGTTGTTGTTAGTTATATTTTTGTTATTAATATTGTTATTTATCATTTATTATTATTATTTAGTGGTATTAGTTGCTGTTGTATTAGTAGTAGTAGTATTATTTTTATTGTTTTTATTATTATTAGTAGTAGTAGTTGTAGTAGTAATAATAGTTATTAGTTCTATTATTGATATTAATATTGCTATTAATATTGCATTATTATTGTTGTTTAGTATTGTTATTATTACTATTTAGTATTATTATTAGTTGTGGTATTAGTATTATTTTTATTAGTATTGTTATTATTAGTATTATCATTAGTAGTAGTATTGTTACTATTATTATTAGTAGTAGTAGTAGTTGCAGTAGTAGTTATGATTATTATTATAAGTAGTAGTAGTACCAGTGGTAGTAGTTGTAGTATTAGTGGTATTATCATTTATTATTATTATTACTTTTATCATTTTTATTATTGTTGTTGGTTGTATTATTGATATTATTAATATTGTTAATATTATTATTATTTAGTATTATGATTATTATTATTTAGCATTATTATTAGCTGTTGTATTCGTATTATTTGTAGATTTATTGTTATTATTATTATTATTAGTAGTAGTATTAGTAGTAGTTATTACTATTATTATTATTAGAAGTAGTTGCAGTAGCCGTATTAGTAGTAGTAGTTATTATTATTAGTTGCTGTTGTTGTATTATTAGTAGTAGTAGTAGTTATTATCATCATTTATTATTAGTTGCTGTTTTGTTGTTATTAATATTGTTATTATTATTTAGTATTATTAGTTGTTGTATTATTATTAGTAGTAGTAGCAGTGGTAGCAGTAGTAGTAAAAGTAGTAGTAGTAGTTGTAGTAACCGTAGTAGTAGTAATTGTAGTAGTTGTAGTAACAGTAGTAGTAATTGTAGTAGTTGTAGTAACAGTAGTAGTAGTAATTGTAGTAACAGTAGTAGTAGTAATTGTAGTAGTTGTAGTAACATAGTAATATTATTAGATTATATAGTATAAAATTGAAATTATTCAGTAACTACTATGTATTATTCAGTAGCTAGTATACATTATTTAATATCTACTTAAAACCAATTCAGAAACTACTAAAAATGATTCAGTGTAAAATATAAATTATTCAGTATCTACTTTTAATTATTCAGTACGTAATATAAATTATTCAGTAACTGCTGTCAAATTTTTGAGTGCCTTCTATACATTATTCAGAAACTGTAAATGATTTCCCATACATACAACTACTAGTAGTAGTAGTTTCAGTAGTAGTTATGATTATTATCATAAGTAGTAGTAGTACCAGTTGTAGTAGTTGTAGTATTAGTGGTATTATCATTTATTATTATTATTATTACTTTTATCATTTTTATTATTGTTGTTAGTTGTATTATTGATATTATTAATATTGTTAATATTATTTATTATTATTATTTAGTATTATTATTAGCTGTTGTATTTGTATTATTTGTAGTAGATTTACTGTTATTATTAGTAGTAGTAGTAGTATTAGTAGTAGTTATTACTATTATTATTAGAAGTAGTTGCAGTAGTAGTAGTATTAGTAGTTATTATTATTATTACTATTAGTTGCTGTTGTTGTATTATTAGTAGTAGTAGTAGTTATTATCATTTATTATTATTAGTTGCTGTATTGTTATTAATATTGTTATTATTATTTAGTATTATTAGTTGTTGTATTATTATTATTATTATTAGTAGTAGTAGTAGTAGTAGTAACAGTAAGAGTTGTAGTAACAGTAGTAGTAGTAGTAGTAATTGTAGTAACAGTAGTAGTAGTAGTTGTAGTAACAGTAGTAGTAGTGGTAATTGTAGTAACAGTAGTAGTAGTAATTGTAGTAACAGTAGTAGTAATAATTGTAGTAACAGTATTAGTAATAATTGTAGTAGTTGTAGTAACAGTAGTAGTAGTAGTAACTGTAGTAGTTGTAGTAACAGTAGTAGTAGTAGTAATTGTAGTAACAGTAGTAGTAGTAGTAATTGTAGTAGTTGTAGTAACAGTAGTAGTAGTAGTAGTAATTGTAGTAGTTGTAGTAACAGTAGTAGTAGTAATAATTGTAGTAGTTGTAGTAACAGTAGTAGTAGTAATAATTGTAGTAGTTGTAGTAACAGTAGTAGTAGTAATAATTGTAGTAGTTGTAGTAACAGTAGTAGTAGTAGTAATAGTAGTAGTTGTAGTAACTGTAGTAGTAATAATTGTAGTAGTTGTAGTAACAGTAGTAGTAGTAATTGTAGTAGTTGTAGTAACAGTAGTAGTAGTAATAATTGTAGTAGTTGTAGTAACAGTAGTAGTAGTAGTAGTAGTAGTAATAGTAGTAGTTGTAGTAACAGTAGTAGTAGCAGTAATAGTAGTAGTTGTAGTAACAGTAGTAGTAGTAGTAGTAGTCCCCAACCCCCCATTACTGATGTCAACTGTCTGTAAAGCACTTTGTCTTCCCCCTGAGTGTCTAGGTAACCGATGAGTAAGGCAGAGTGACATTCAGGACGCTACTGACTGAACACAGCTGGAAGCGACTGTCAAAACAGCTGTAAAAAAACTACAACAATCCAAAATCCAGTTTATTAATGTTGTTTTTAATTGCATGACAATTTACAAAGCAGCAGATAACACTGCCCTTAGCTTGAGTTACTGACATTCAACAATCCGTCATCGCAACATTTACACACTGTAGCTCTTCACCGGCTTTGAGTAATCTCCATTAACATCCGTCAATCTGGTGTCGTTGCCTGACATTTAAAGCAGGGGAGTGCTACACGCAGTTTTGTTTTCTCTCGGCTGTTATTCCTAACAACCTGCTTTGCATATATGTGTGCTTTTGTTTGTTATTCGATTCAGAGCACATACTGGTCTCTCTGCCAGTGTTGTTTTAATTACACCTCAAAGTGAATAGGACTATTTATTGCTTTCCAGCAAGCTGAATGGGAAAAGACCCAGAACCCACAGGGTGTACACTTATCTACCTCTTCTAGGTAGTTTTGCTTTGGGACTGCTTGTTTTAAGGCACACAGTGCCAACAGAGCGCATCCACACATCTCCACCATCTGTATACGGCTTATTATTAAGAATCACGTAGGTATTTAAAAAGGCATCTTAACATTAAGTGCTTAACATCTTAACAAGGAAAGCAGTTTCTAACTAACTACGGTGAAATTCCAAACTTGAAATAAATGGTATGACTGTCACCTTAACGAAAATAAAGCATACTAATAAACAATAAATAAAAGAACAGAACATCGTGGTACCATGTGTGACATTTGATGCCCAAATGCTGACTAAACGATTCAGCAGGAACTGAGAACCAAATCCAGATAAAACACTACAAGTAGCTGGTTAATGCAACCAATAATCCGTTTCCTACTAACACAATGTGTTAAGCCTGTAAAGTTTAGTGCTGAGTGCTGGCTGCTGGCTGTAGAAACCTTGAACAACAGGCGACTTGGTTGTGACTGAGTGCTCAATTAGGCCTAACGTGCCCAAAATCTGAGAACTACACAAACCAGAGCACTGCATCCAACACATTTAGGCATGCTTCTAGTACTCAGTGATACCGAGTCCAATACTACACTGCGCCCTAACTGTTCCAGCTGATTTATGTGACGCACATTAGTTATCCTGGACTAAGCAGTGCTGCAGTGGGGCAAAAGCATGGCCTGTTCTATACAACAGCTATACAGTGAAGCATGGTTCATAGTTTTGACTAAGTGCTTCCCAATCTCAACAGCAGTCTCTAGCTAACAAGGCTAACTTAGCTCACGGTAGAGTAAAGCTGTAGTCAAATATCCTTAGACGCAAGACGTTCACTGTGCACTTTTCGAAAGCTGCGTGAAACGCAGTCCCTACAGACAGTTGCAAATAAAGCTGGTTCATTCTAAATGACATGCCGTGCGCCGAGTACTGAGCAACACAGCTCAGCACTCTGTGCATGTACACAGCATGACAGTCCAGTCTTTGTGTTTTTTACAAACACATCAGCATTTTAACATTTCTTACATCACCCGTATAGGTGAAGCGATTCTGACTGTTTTGCCACTGCGGCCCCTGTATTGAGGATACGGTGTGATTGTGACTGAGTGGGATTAAGAAAGGGTTAAAAATCACACCGTGTATTCCTGGCAGGAATATATCAAGGCAGGATGCTTCAAGTGATCTTTGTGTCCCATAATATCAGCAGCTGTCCATGTGAGTAGAACTTCTGTCGCTGCCAGCCTGAGACATTTGTTCAGTAGCGCTACACCATACACTAAGCTTACAGCACACTGGTATCGTATGAATGCATCCCTTAAAAAATCAATAATAAAATAAAATAGGGAAAAAAACAATCCCAGGTGTCTTACACCAAACAGATCTGGCAAGATGAGAACTCCAGTGTCCTACGGTTAAGAGGAAGCACGCCTCTAGTGTGGAGACCCATTCACTCTATAGGCCTTGGAGCTTAAGTGAGAACCAAAAGGCAGTCAGTAAAATTCACAGAACCCCTTCGTACGACTGCAGATTAAGTATCTCCTGAGCCAGTTTCTGAGAGTCCATTAGGTTCGGGAACATATCCATGGCTCTGTCCACAAGACGGGCATTAAAAACGGCCCGCAGTTTTTTTCGTACCTGCTCCCTTTCTGGCATTAGTGGACCTGCTTTTGGAGGCACTAGACCCCAGGGAGGAATCTCACCCTGCATGGGGCTGGGGGGCGATTGGTTGTAGCTGCCATATGGCTCAGACCAGTAGCCATGTTGACTGGGAGGAAGCCTGTTGTGGTGGTAGTCATGGGGGAGGCTGTACTGGGGGACGTTCACTGGCAGGTAAGAAGAGGACCCTCCATACGAGTTATATCGAGGATGGCAGTAGGGCATGGCACCTGGGTTTTGGGAGGCAGGCATATCCATGCTGTGGTGCTGGAAGCCAGTACTGGAAGTCACAGACTGGAGGGAGCAGCAGCTACATGGCTGACTACCAGATGGCATGGGCCGGTGCCTACTGGCATGCTGAGGCTTTGCTTTCCTGTACTCCCCCCTATACACGTGGTCACAGTGGCTGCCATGAAGGTCAGTGCACTCGTACGAGCCCAGGCCTGAGTCCAGGAGCTCCTGAGAAGCAGCGTGGACAGAGTCCAGATGTGTTGGGGAATAGTGGGCAGGCCGTTCTCGTTTTGATGGGACCTTCCTCTGAGTGGACTGTGGACCATTCTTTAATACGGGCACATTCTCACTTGTGTGCACCTTCCTGAGAGGACCCTTTAGATCTAGGGTGAGTTTCTGCTCCATGACCTCCTCCAGAGGAGTACCGTTGCTCGCTGATGGCTGTCTGTGAGGCGAGGTGGCCATCTTGGCTTTTTCTCGCAGCTCATCCGCCAAGGAACGATGGGAGTGCTTGGCTCGTTCTGGGTGGCTGAACTTACACTTGATCCCATACGTACACTTCTTGCCTGACATTAAACAGAGGACAACAGATCATTGTTCATTTCTGAGCCTCGGACTAAAGGGTTAGTGTCACAAGCAGGATTCAAGTAGGTTAGTTAATTCAATTCTCACCTGAAAGATTTAGAATTTACAGATCTAGACCCCTAGACCCCCATAATCAGAATCAGACATAATCTCACTGACGACTGATACAGAAATGAACAAAATGAAGAATGTGAATGCATTGCCCCGACACATAACAGCTCCAAGCTGCTCATGCCAAGGAACTTCCATTACACTCCCGTACTTATTATAAAGGCTTATGCTTTCCTTTGGACTTGCAGGGGCATGTTAGGTATCTATATAATATTTGCATAACTATGCTTGTTATTCTCAGAAGTAAGAGAACACTTTCAGACTTACCGTAAGGGCAGGGGAGTCTCTTGGGAGCTCGTGGAGTCTTGCGTAGAAAGTTATCAAGAGTAGGTCCATGTCTCCCAAGGGGATCATCTGGAGGCATGAACCTTGGAGAATACAAAAAGAAAGGGCAACTGGTTAACTATAATGATCTGAAACCCATTTAAAAAATAAATAAATAAAACTAGAAGGACAGTGCCAAAATGAAAGGGCAACAACTACATTAAAATTAAGGTCCCTATTAATAACTGAAAAGAACGTTTCACTACACATGTAGAACTCTCACTGTCTCAAGTTATTGTATGATTTTTAAGATCAATTTTAATGCACATCTTTATCCTTCTTATATGTTATGACACACTGAATGTTGTTAAATGCATTTAAGCCCTTCAAAAAGATTAGCCAGTGCAAATTTAGAGTTCAATTTTGCCTCTCTTCTACTCTCTTCTGATTTCTCAATGTCATTCCTGAATTTATTTAGATATATAAATAACCTGAAGCTGAAATACCAAAATTAGAATTTTGTGTCACACGCTACCATTTTAAAACAAGCAAGGGCATACACAGGGTGGAAAACGTGGTAGCACACAGAAAGCTCCCATTCCAAAATGCCGATGAGGTGTTAAGTAAGACAAAGTCAACAAGTCGAACGAATACCTTCATGCTACCCTCATGCTGGCCTGTGGCTTTCCAAAGAAAGCAATGCAAACACACCAGGATGTTGCACATCACCTACTTGTCATTGACAAAGGAGTACATAAGGAGCCTCTCCTCAATGAAGCGTTTCCACTCAGGCTTCTCTCCCTGTAGGTCTCGGTAGGTGTCATTGGAGACGATGATACCATCGGATTCGTACGCCAGTTTGACGATGAAGCGGTCATCATAGCAGACCACCCGCTTTCCCGCCACACGTCTAGACGGCGTAAAAACGAGGATCTTTCTCTTCTCCAGCTCCCGGAGTATGTGCTGATCTGTTACAAACAAACCAAAAACAGAAACAAACGCATGGTTGTCAGTTTATTTGTTTATTGAATGCAGTTCAAACGCCACCTTATCCAATTCCAATATCCAATCAGTCTGTGACTAATGCACTGAACACATTTAGCACCACAATATTTATTAAATATCTACTGACATAATCTGCAATTTAGATATTACATGTACTTGGTATAAATGTTGCAGTTTCACAACGTACATAACACATGGTATATGTGTAAGGTAAATGGAACGGCCCTGTAACAAAATACTGTAGCACCCGCATGAGCTGTACTAAGCAGTCAGTTGCATTCGCTTTTTTTGGGGTATAACTTTAATTGATCCTTGATACTTAAGTAGAAAGAGTAACTGGGGTGCCATTAAAGGACTCATCAGACAATTCAAAGCTGGTGAATTAGAATCTAAGTTTAGCTCTGTGCAAAGAATGCTAGCCAACCCATTTTTTTCCAGCTCCAAGAGCTGAGCAGACACAGTATTATAATTTTTTAGGTTAAAATGTTTAGGAATAAGATGGACTGGGTAAACTCTCGGCAGGACCTTCAAATCTTTCTTGCGGGGGCAGTTGTGGGCTGGAGGTAGGGGAACCAGCATGGCAACCGGAGGGTCGCTGGTTAAATTCCCTGAACCGACAGTAATGACTGACATGCTCCTGAGCAAGGCACCTAACCTCCCATTTGCTCCCCGGGCACCTTGGATAGGCCTGCGCATCATGCTGGGCAAGTATGGTCACTGCTTCCTTGTGTGTGTGTGTGTGTGTGTGTGTGTGTGTGTGTGTGTGTGTGTGTGTGTTTCTCACTTCACAAATGGCTAAAATGTGGAAGACAAATTTCTTTGTAATGTCCCTAAACACTGTGGTATGGTGTGGCGCAATGGATAACATCACTACCTGTAAGTGAGCCATCACCTCAAATGGGAGATTGGGGTTCGGGTAACTATGCTGGGCTACACTAATAAGGACTCCTAACAATACATCGGCCTTCTTGTAATAAGAATAACCTTGTAAGTCTCCCTGGATAGGTGCATCGGCTAAATGTCCAAATGGCATTGAAGAAAGTGACTGCCCTCAAAAAAATAAATTAATTAACGAAAATAAAAGTCCATTCTAAATATCACATTTTCAGAAAGTGAACAGCGTCTATCGTCCCACAACCGTCATATACCAAAACATTGTTACACACCACACAAGAGGACAAACCACGCTTATTTCATCTAGCTCCAAGTGCATTCGACTAACTAATCTAGCAAATCCCTTTACAGTCAGGCAAACATTATAAAAGACAACACAGTTCCCCTTCAGGTTGCAGGAAGATTTCAGATGATAAAAATGCCCCAGGGCAAATGATGTCAACTGCTTTCATAATAAAACACATTTAGTCTGGCTCAGAAAGGAAATAAACAGACTGGGTTTTCCCCCCAATTGCCTTCCTGGCCATTCATGCAACTCTATTTCCTGGACCAAAGGGTTGTGTAAAACAGGTTTTTACAGCAAAACTCAGTCAATCAGTACTCCAACAGCCCGACTCCGCGGCACAGTTCACTGGGTCTGTTAATCTACAATTACAACCATGATCTAATGTCTAAATTTGCCCTTTGCAAGCATTACACTGTAAACAACACTGTAGGATAAGCTGTATCTGGAGTTACTTCTACTCCCACGCAGGAATCTCACATGGCACCTTTCAGTTCCTCAACTTTCAAATAGCAGCATGGGGACTAACACTGGATCCGTTTTACTAGCAGAGCTTCTATAATTTAGCTTCACATGTCTCTTAAAAATAGAAATGAATGGGTTTTGTTGTTAGAAAAATGAAGCTAAATTGCATTTACAATAATATTGTCAATCAACGCTCAACCCATTTAGTGCATTAAGTGCCATATGACATGCTGGGCTAATAAACACTAATCCACCATAACATTAAAATCACATCTTTATATCTACACTGACTGCTTGTTCTATCAGCCCTACTCTGTTATTCAGTTCTACAATAGTCAGGGTCCCCACAGAACAGGTATTACACGGGTGCTAGATAATTCTCTGGCGGTGATGTGTTAGTGTGTGTTATGCTGATACAAGTAGATCAGTTTTTAAACACCTCAGTGTCACTGCTGTACTGAGAATTATCCAGCAACCATCCACTATTCAGTCATATAGCGCCCTGTGGGAAGCGTCCTGAGGGCACTGATGAAGGACTAGAGGATGACCAACACTGCACTGTGCAGCAGCAGATGAGCTATCGTCTCTGACTGTACATCGACAAGGTGGACCAGCAAGGAAGGAGAGTCTAATAGAGTGGACAGTGAGTGGACACAGTGTCTAAACACTCCAGCAGCACTGCTGATCCACTCACACCAGCACCACACACTAACACACCACCACGTCAGTGTCACTGCAGTGCTGAGAATGATCCACCACCCACATCATACCTGCTCTGTGGTCCTGGTGGTTCAAGTATACAAAGAAGCAGTTACACAAATTAAATGATTTTTGTCGCTACCTGCCTAACTAAGCACAGCTGTACACTGACAAGCTGTTTATGGGACAGTTCAAGGTGCGCATGGTGCGCAATACGGTTGGTGTGGGAAAGTTTCTGTTCAGCATTCAGATGGAAAATTACTCCATTTTAATAAATGGACTCAGGCTTGCTCGTCCACCCTTCCATTTGCACCCATAGTTTCAATCATTCCTGGCAACAGGACCTACCTAATTTCCACCATATACAATCTGAGAGTAACACAGAGAGTTTTGGGTTAAGATGGTGAATGCCATGGATTAACTGGCTGCCTGCAGGTTTATAAAGCAATTCAGTATTGGACTAGTTTTATTTTATTGCTTATTTTTATTGGTGTTAGGTTTGTTGGTGTGGTTCACCACCATATTACTCAGTCAACTGCAACATAAGCCAGCATACGTATCTGGTTTGGAGCCAGTTCTCATTAACATTTCGATTTGTTTACCTGTAACATTCTTTGCATGTTTCCACAAACAGCTTTCTTTACTGACTGAACAGAAAGAAAAGCTCATTTAAAAGCAGAGCTAATCCATTAACCTCTACGAGTTTACAGGCTGCAATTATTAAAACCACAACATGTTGAGATGGGAGTGGCAGGTGCAACCTCTTGCATACCTCTTACGCAAATATTCACTGTGATACATACATAAAGATGTAACGCTACTCAAACTTTAAACTCAAAGACAATATTTGTTTGGGGGGGGGGGGGGAATAATACTAAAGGTTACTAGTATGCTTTAATGAAGTCTTTGATTGTAGTCTATGTGAATAAGTTTAAGGGTATGTTAGCTATGACAACCACGTCAAACTGCCATTAGTACAGCATTAATAAGGTTCCTAGTTCTCATGTTGCCTTTCCAAAGCAGAAACATGTTATACCTTGCTTGACAAGTTTATATCAATGCACAACTGGCTCTAGATGTAAGAATTAGATAAGCTTGAATGGGAGTGAGAATGAGCCATCAGAAACATCATAGCGCTTCACTGAGTCGATACACTAGTGAAACCAACACCAGCTTATTAAACGGAAACATGTGAGTGATCTGCCCATCAGTACTCTTTCTTAGACTTAGACAATTACTGCATAACTTCCCACCCAGAGATCATTGCAATCGTTCACACTAACTACAATCTTTTACAAACTTTTCTCACAGTGGTTTGATTTCAGAGGCACATTATGCTACAAGAAGAACTGTAATTTGAATGCAAATAAAGGCAAGCAAATGCAAATAAAAGTAAATCCACTGGAAACTGTGAAACACTTTTTTTAACGTGACGCTCTAACATGTTTAGAAGGCGGCATGAGTGAGGTTTATTTCCAGACTTAGGTTTTATTTATGCTTTAACAGGCTTTGGATTACTCCCAAGCATGTGACCCAAAAAAAAACCCTCTCGGGCGAACATGAAGTGAAGTTTGGCACGGGTCATCCTCTATCTCACCTGTGATTGGTACATCTGGCCTGGGCTGCTCCCGCCTCCAAGAGGGGACGAAGACAGTAACGTCTACATGACCTCGATCCAGGAAGTACTTCACAGCCAGCTGAATTCCAAGGCAGGAGAAAACTTCCTTGTTCCCATGGCTGAAAGAGAAGGAAACCATCTTAGAGGGAATTTGCGAGCAGACACTTCCGCAGTCATCGCCCAAGCACAACTCCTATAGATAGTCCTGTATCACATTACGGAAACAGCCTATACTTTTGTCATAAGATTTTACAGGCCGAGATAAAAGCTCACATATTTGTACTACAGAAGCAATTTTTTTTCCATTTAGAATTTTTTTATCCTACAGCATCTTCTCAGATGAGGACATCTTAAACTACTTGATTCAAGTTGACAATCAACAGTCATGCTTGCGACCAAGAAAAACACCCCAGGTGAACAGCTGAAATGTAAACTCAATCAAATAAATGTTACCAATCTACGTTAGTTAGCCAGACAGCTACCGTTATGGAAGGTCAATGACAATAGGTCAAATAGCTGAAAGGGGATAAGCTGGAGGTTATGAATATTGGAAGTTCGCCGCCTGGTGTTCATTAGTGCACTGTCGCTCCTCAGTTTCAGTTTTCATTTCCCAAACACTGGTGCACAGAGCACACTAACAGAATTCATTCAAATAAACAGTCTCACATTTAACCTTATCAATAATCACCATCACTGCAATATTGTCTCTTAGTAGATTCCATCAACTTCAACAAATTTACAGGGACGATGGAGACTGCAGTGTCTGCAGTAGAGGAAAACATGTGCACCAGAAGTGGGTTAGGGGCTCTAATAAAAGTCTGATCAACATGGTCTTCAAGGGCATCCCCACCAGAGCCAAGGAGTGCAAGTCAGAGTGGAGGGAGTTAATATGCAGTCAGGCCTGTTCTGGCTTCGTCTCATTCATCTCTGACAGCTCGTCTCTTCAGGGAAGGGCGGCGGCCCCATTTTGCATAGAAGTGGATTTGCATAGAGGAGCCGAATAGACAAGGAGGAGTTTGCTGGGACATGTGGGCTTCTGGGAAGAGCTCTCGGGTCGTTGTCTGAAATAAAACTTTATTATTCAGCGATCTAAACATCGCAAACGGACACAGCTAGCGGCTAGACTTGAGCATCTCAAATGATTTTTAATGATTTTTAACTATGGTCCTTGTAAGACCTCAACACAGTAAAGTGGCAACAAGACAGAGCATCCTGAAATCACCAGTAAGGTTTCCTGCACTGCTTCCTTCCTTCCTTCGGATGTCAAACAGTTTCCAGTATAGTGCTAAAGGTCTCATGAGCAGCTATGTCAAAAATGCACGACTGTATATGACAACCACCGAAAGCCTACCTAAGAAAACAGGAACAAAGGTCACGAGATCTCAAGAAGTGAAACAGAGGGGCACTGGAGCTAACCAACCACTTGAAAGCAGCAGGAGTTTCAGAGTAACTGCATGTTATGAATTTTATAAAAGGATGAGATTCATAATGACATCAATATGAAGGTGCCATTAAAGCCTGGAGTGCAGTATCCTGTAATAAGGTTTCTTGGGCATCTTACGTTCCCCTTAAGCTCTTACAGTTCCCCTGCTAAACTGCACACGCTGTGGAAACAGAACAGACCAGAACAAAAGGTCAACTCGCAAAAAGTTTGACTGACTTCTTTCATATTGTACAAGTTAGCTTCTAATTAGCACAACTAAAGCACAATACGGTTGTTTGATTATTGCCCCTAGGTCAAATTTATCCTGACATAACTAGTCATGCATGAAAACAAACTGTATCTGACACTTACTCATACACCACATCAAACCAAACGATGACTCTTTTCCATTCTTACCCAGTCATATCAGTTTCTATTATTTTTCCCCTAATTAATTTTTACCCCGATCCTGCTAGAATTTGGCCAAACACCAAAACACCAAAATATTGGCAGCACTTGTCCCTCTCACACAAAGAAGTTTCATTATGCTCCTGTTTGCCGCCTGATTTTTATTTTATTTTTTTTAATTTGTGGGATTTTTATATGTGTGTACACTCAAGCTGCTCCCAGAAGGAAGTGTGGGAATTGCAGGGCTGTTGGGAAGGAAGATAGAGGCTACCAAGAACAATAACTGATGATACATTTAGAATTATATACATTTTAGGCTGTGCCAGACGTCTCAGTATGGAGCTGTAGAGGTTCTTAATGGTGTCCTGTGATAATCCATCCCATGCAGCTTGAATATTCTCATACGTTTTCTGCAGATGTTGCCGTGGTGCTGACCACGGTGCCTCAACACACGGATTTGTTGGTCTTCTCCGCCAAGACAAAAGCAGGACTCGTCACTGAAGATGTCAACACTATTGCAGTCTTTGGTGACATTGACGTGGTGTTAAGGAAAGTTGTTGTAACGATTTGGTTGCATGTAGTCCGGCGCTGTGCAGCCTATGGTGCTGGCACTAACAGGATGAATGGAGGGTATCACTGCTCACTCAATGTCCCCAACTGTGGCTGCTTTGGCAGGCAGGTACAGCATTATTGCTTACATCACATCCACAGCCAAGCATGAAATTTGAATCATTAGCATGTCTCACAATGTCAAACCTACCTACCAAGTTTTATTCCTTTTGGTTGTTTCCTTCTGAGTGTAGCTATTTGTGCACACACTGGATTAGCTAACCAAGAAAAAAGCAAAACACTGTGGTGGAATCAGCGAGTCCCACGGATTACAGACCCTCTACTCGAAATTATGCTACCATTCAAAAGATTGGAATCAATGATTTCAATAATATACAATCAAATAAAGGTTGATTCTTAGAAAGATTCTGAAGTAGTAGTCACAGGCAATGTAGCATGTTATAAAAAAAATGTTAGAACAAAAATAAAAATTTTTACATTTTACACATGCAGAATTATGAGGTTTAGTTTACTCTTGTTTAACACTTGGGATTTCTCCTGTGAAATCCTAATTTTAAAAATAGTATTCTAAATTAGTGGCATAGCTTAAATATCCACAAACATCAACTAATTTTAAATAATGATCATAAATAATGTAGAATCCAAATAGTGTTCAAAGAAAGAAAAAGAAGGACAACTGTTTCAGTAACCTTATTAAACCTCTGCTATGCATCATTATTTAGATTTACCATCAACATTGAAAGCTAATTACATGGTTGAGACAATATCATTTTCAGAGTGAATTAGAGTGGTTTAGTACAAATAATTATTTCTAGAGAATCTTACCAAGCCTGTTTTTAAATATTTTAAAGGCCTTTTTGAAAGCATTTTCTGGTGAAGAGGCGTTGTAAGGTAAAATAGTTCCCGAAGAAATCTTATTTAAACTCAGTGTTACAAATAAATACCACATACAAGACGTGTAGGTTCACGACAGGAGCAAATTACTATATTTGAGTTACCTTAATCACCACTGTGAACAAATCAGGACATCTCTCTACAGCGACCCACTTAACAGCAAATCACTCTGAATGATTTTGATGGTTCCTTAATGACTGAGTTATGCAGGATAAACCCACAGCGAATTTAAATTAGAAGAGTAAACTACGGCCACAGGATATTGACATGAGGTGCAATGTTTAAACGGGCTATGAAATTTTTCATTATGAAAAGCAAGTTGTGTGCACTTCAAGGCTGAGAAATCAGAAGCTTTTTTTTGTACTAATAAATATTATGGGGTGTTCATTTTAAAATAAAGTAATTCATGATTTTGGTTGAGTGTAGTCAGGGACTGTGTTCTTACTGCGGATTGATTCTGCAGACCTATGTAAGCTATAGTAACCCAGCTGGCTACGGGAAAAAAAAGCAGAGCCAGAGCTAGCTTGTGTGCAGTCAGGCGCTATTCTGTATTGAGTTTAAACCGCATTTTAACTTCTCTGTGTGTAATAACTGGCTGTTTGGCAGAAAGGTTACTCATTTCCTGCAGGGCAGAGTTCAATCCCAGTCCCATGGGAAAAAAAGCGCTTACTAGACCTAAACGGGTGTGATAGTAATTTGATCTGGTGGTGATAAAAATACAGCACACGGTAATAACTGTAATAATAGAATTGTGCTATTATTGATCGCTTGTTATTATCATCATAGGATAGGAGGCACTCTCACCTCATAGCCACGTTGCTCCCATCAATCACTATAGGTCTCAGGGTGTCATCATCTTTAGCAGCCTCCTCCTGTTCCACTGGTAAAGACGCGCTGCTGTAGCTCTTACTGAAGATACTCTTACTGCTGCTCTCCCAACGCGAAACAAGTTCTTGGGGAATGGGGGGGCCTCCTCTCTCCTCCGTTTCTGCTCCTGCCTGTATCAGCTCTCCCAAAACCCTATTTGTGTCTGTGGTGAGCCCTAGCTTTAGCAGGACAGCCCTGACCTGCGCCTGGGAGAAACCCAATTTCCGGAACAAGTCCAACTGCGTCTGAAACTCAGAACTGAGTTCTGCTGGCTCCTCTGGGGTTGGGCTGGTCCGGTCCATTCTACCGCAACAGGAAACAGACGGTTGGGGCAGAGAAGGCAAAGATCCCCATACATGCGTGTCTGTGTGGATGGGTGACAACCACAAGGGGCTACCAGAGTCCGGCCAAACGTACGTATCCAAAACGGAGGGTAGGGCAGGAACAGGACCGATGCTTGTACTCATTGCTTGTACTCAATGCTTGTACCTCGTGAAGGCCTTCTCATTGCACACACCTGTGAACACATAAAACATTTTTCAAATGCTGGCACATTTTTATTTTTGGTCAACACTGATCAAGCCTTGGAAAATCAAATACATAATACGCCACATGGAACATCATGAAATATAATTTTCCAACGCAAACAAACCACACAATTCTGGGAGCACATTGTGCAGGGTCTGTCTTTAACAAGCCATGACCCGAAGGAATGGAGCCCTTCGGCTTATAACTTGCTGCGTCACTGTCAATGTGAAACCCCTTTCCCATCACCCATTTTCACATGCTAGATTCGGTGATATTCCAACTAGGGATGAACCGATCTGATATTAGGATGGGATATCGGTTCTAGTATTGATAAAATTGGCTGGATCAGGTACCGAATCATGGGGGCCGATCGCCACTCTAATTCGTTTGCGATGTGTGCTATGCCGTCAATAGAATGTTTGCAGGGTATCCATATCGGGTATCGAGAGAAACGCAATGATTATGTATCGTTGCTGGTATTGGAACTGCAAAAGCTGGATCGGTACACCCCTAATTCCAATTTCCCCCATCTTGCACTAGACATAACATTACCGCTAATTATTATAATACTCTATTATTCCACATTTCTTCCATTCATAATTCAAAACCATTGGATACTTGTCATAATTCATTTTTACAGGACCATTTTCAACCTCTATCTATACATCTTCAAACGAAGTAGGCTGTTTGTTACTGTGCCTGTAAAGGAAATCCCTGACTGCCAAGACTTGCATATCTTTAACAGCGTACATGTACAGTACCATTAAAAGTTGACATATGAATTAAATCGGGATGTCTTGTTTTTATCAATAACATAACAAGGACAAAACCCTTCTACATGTAGGTGCCCATTGTCACACTGTGATGACGTCACGTTGTTGCAGTGTAGTTAACAAGCAAACAAGACAATCTAAAAAGCTGCTCTCGGCTGATTTACATATTGCAGTTAAATGAGTACGATTGTGTATCTGTAATAAGAAATATATTACTTCGCTTATATAGCACATTTGAATGGTATCAGACGTGTACACCTTATTGGAGCCTACATGTCTCAACAGTTGTGGCTCAGTGATGTATGTAAATGGGCTCTATTCTGTCCTGAGGGCGCTCTATCAAACAGCATGTAGATTGAAATTAAAATTGATTATCTATAAATATAAATATGTTGTATATTAAAACAAGATGCCAGAAGGTACTTTAACATAATATAATTTTTTTTTAAATACATTATTAAATGAAGATGGATGTACTGCAATTATCGATTTAGCCATTTTATCTATTTACAGCCATTTTATTTATTTATCTTTCAAATATGAGGCAATCTGGATCTTAACTGTATTACAACCTACAGCTTCCTCGGTCAACACAAAACAGCCACATCTCTGTTCACCATTCTGAACGACATTTAAAATGTCTTCAGTTTTCGGAGCAGCATATACATTAAAAGTCTTGGTAAAATCAGTAAAGATGGGAGTAGCATCATAATAGAAATAATTAAAATACAAATTTTATGGAAGTCTTTATAAAAGTCACAAAATCTAGCATTTTATAGAAAACAGCAATTATAAAGCATTTCATTTGCGTTTTGTAACATCCAAAATGTTTCTGCAGCTAAATTTTCATATATGGACGGTATGGACTGAGTAATGAAACTTGTATTATAGTCATAAAACAGGCCAATATGGCAATACAGCCATTGTGGCAATACAGTTTTTGTCAGCTCTATAAACGGGTCGAAACAATCGCCAGATCTGGTAATAGAGAAAATCATCCTACTAAAATTGTAGTTACTATAGCAAGGCAAATTTAAGCACCTAGCACTTATGTCACTTTTCACTATTTGCATTAATATTAGACTGTTTGTGTGTCATTTTCTGGACAACGTGCTATAGGAAGTAATGAAAAAGCATCAATTCTAAATTAATTCTAATTAGTTCTAGTTTAACGTCATTAAGAAGAATAGAGGCAGATCAGATCAAGTGGGGGAAAGTGCTAGAGATTCTGATATATGCTACATGACAGTCAGAGTTACTCAAAACTGAAAATCAACCTTTTAATCTCTACAGAAGTGAAAGTGTAGGAGTAAATTTGAAAGTCGTCTCAAAGTCACACATACATCTCAAATGAATAGCTATCAAGATTCATAGCCATCTAACTCAAGGCTTGCAGACAGTCGATGATGCAAGTCAGTTGAAGAAGACATAAGTACATTTTGTCCATTATTTACGACAACTGTAAAACATCCCCATCCGCTAAAGGGGGAGATACAACAGCAGTTTAAAAAAAAAGTCCTCGAAGCTGTGAAAGTTGTTTAAGACCAGATGTGTGACAGCTTTCCCAGCTGCATGTTGGGTAATTTACCTGTTAATTTAACCTTAGAACAATGAATAAACACAAGTACAATAAACCAACTACAATGTGTTGTTTTTAGTCAAAGGGTCCAGATCACAAAAAACCTGTTTTAAATAATAAAGTTTTTCCCACTGTTATTAATTATTTTATATTTAATATATTTTATTTATATATTCATTTATTCTATTTATTTATATTTATTCTTTCTGTCAGTTTGTAGCTCCTTGCTGCTGTGTTTTAATAAGTAAATACATTAAGAAACGCTCATTATCAAAAAAATAATAATAACCATAAAGTATTTTGTAGTCATTTGTAAACATGGATAAGGGAGAAGTGTTTCAGTATTATCCTCCATTTATCAAAATCGGAGTTCTCAAACGTCTTACAAGAAGCCTATCCTACCCAGTAGCCTATGCTTTCAATGTTAGTACGGTGTAGTAACTGTTTCAGACGTTTCATTAGTGTTTCATATTAACTCAGTTCAGACGCATTAATAAAATCACTACCGCACCGAACGATAGCGATTATAGCTTAGCATTCCTGATATTTGCCAGCTTGTCTGAATTTCTCTGTTCCACCTTAAATCGTTGTGCAGTTACCTTCCAGTGGGTGAAGCATTCTACTACTACTACTACTACTACTAATAATAATAATAATAGCTGCACCATTTAAGGTGGAATGGAAGAATTAGAACAGAAACCTGCTGAATAAGTGTTTTAATACAGGTAATACTTAATACAGGTGTAATTTGTCTTATGTGTTTTTACATCAGTCAATAAAACCCAATAAATTCTGAATAATTCTGAGGGAATTTGTTCAATTCCAACAGCAGCATCTGATTAATTTGATGAAGTGATAGACTTAGTGGGTAATGAATGGGAGGTGTAAATACTGGACTTCGTTAAGGACAGCTTTGTTAATGTTAAGTATTTTTAAACAATTAAATATTTACTGTTCATTCAAAAGCCCAGATTAATCCTTATCTCAGATGGCCTCTGCACAGAATGTGTTTTCAGAATGACCTGGTTATAGGTGATATAGAATAGACAATCAGCAGATACATCTTCTCCATGCTGGTGAGATGCTTCCTGATGGAATCTCGTATAAAGCGCTGTTATTCCCTGTTCGCTTTACTGATAGCTATAACTCACCGCTAAAGCAGAGAGAATTCCCAAGACTCACTTCTCCCAGCAGTCCCGAGACTGAAGTGAAAGTGTCCAGATAAAAAAAAATCAGTACCAGTAAGCCTTAAACACCAAAGAACCTGGAAGTCCGTACTTTCCACTGCTTGTGGAGACTCTTTAAAGACGTGACTGTTAACACATTGTGTATAAATGGAATTTCTGACTTATGAAAGTGCAAAGCATACCATTCAGAATCAGCGGCACCTACGAGCAGAAAGGCTGGCGTTTTGAACTATAACCGAGTTTTCTACGTTCCCGACCAACAAACAGGTGTCGCGCTTATTTTCACATTCATTTTCAACACAAGTTGGCATCTGTTTTTTTTTAGAATTTAGTTTCCTTTCAGATCATCATCAGTCTTGCTCATCATAAGGACAAGTTCAGACAAAGCAGGCCAACATAAAATATCAGCCCACATAGTGAGATGACAGAAGCAAATATAAATAAAAGGCAAAAGTCAAACAGGCTAAGGTTAACTAGGCCAACAGCGTCGCTCATTTTTCAGCCCAACACTGAATAGGTTTTGTCTAACGGGAGGGACACTGGACGTTCTGCCAACATCAATAAAGTATCTACCTATCTATCTATCTATCTATCTATCTATGTATCTATCTATCTAACATCGACAAGATGCTGTTTAAATAGGATTATTCGCCGTTTAGGTCTATTAAGACACGGTTGACTTGTTGTTTACATGTGTAGTGAGATTATATTCTGTTTAGAACAGTTTAGACCGGATTATTTTGTGTAGATCTCTATAGATTGGGTCATATGCTGTTTACACTGCATTATTTTATAGGTGTAATCTGGATTATATGATGCTTAGACTCATGTATGACTGTTTAGATGGGGTTATTTGGTGCTTAGACTGGGTCATGTGCTGTTTGACTTGGTTAGAACAGTTTAGATTTCATTTTTGCTATTTTAGGCCTATTTAGTTTGGATTACTGGCTGTTTAGAAGTGTTTGGGTGGTTTTATTTGCTGCTTGCATCTGTTGAAATTGAGTTATAGGCTGTTTAGGCTTGGTTAGAACATTTTATCTTGCTTTGTTCGACATTTAGGCCAATTTAATTATTTATATGGCACTATTTGCTGTGTACGTCTGTTTTGATCAGTTTCTGTACTGACTGAACGTGGTTAGAACTGTTCAGACTGCACTGTTAGATATTTAGAGCTGTATAAAAATGTTTGGACGGGATTATTTGCTGTGTGCGTCTGTTTAGCAATAGTAATGTGCTGTTCTGATAGAGTCATTTGCTGATTGGACCAGTTTAGAATGATTTAGATGGGTTTATATACTGTTTTCAGCGTTTAGATGAGGTTATATGTTTTTTAGCCCTGTTTACACATAACATAAAAATGTGTTGGCAAAAATAAATGATCTTATATCTGATTGATATCTTAAATTCCTCTTTTTGAGATTGCTGTCATAGAATTTGTACTACTAATGATCACAATGCATTGGTAAATAAATGGGCTTGTGTAAATGTATTACAATAAGCACAATTGTTCACCAATGTGGGTGCATTTTGAGGATTTGGACTTAGAATAGCCTTAAAATTAGAAATATAAGCTGTATTAACTAAATAGAAGATCATTTTATATGCCAGGCTGTCATTTCTAGCAGTGTAGGTGGCATCATTTAATGTTTAGACCTAACACTGGAAAAGAGACAGGTAACAGGTTTAAGGTTAAGACCTGAGTGAACGTTAAACGCCCATACCGTGACCTAAAGTAGACTACACGACATGCTACTCAGACATGTTTATGATAAACAGTCTAAAAGGAGAAACGAGTACTACAGAAGTTAGTCAGAAATCAGGGTTAGCCGCGGTAGCTAACGTACGCTCGGTTTTAACGTACGGCCGGCCGGTCGCTTTTTTAAGGCTAGCGAGCGACTAGCCTTAAGGTACGTTAACTTCACTCTAAAGTTACTCCAGCTGTGAACTTGACCAAAATCTGACTCACCTTCGGCTTAGCCGTTGCCAAAGTCTTTCCTCAAGTCCAGCGAGCAGGATACTGAGAGTATCTATCCCCTTTCTAACCGTATCTGAGGGAGTTTTCGACCAGCCGGACTTTCCCCTACTCTCTCCCTCGGCTCCAAAGCCCGTGCGCGCGCCGCTAACGTTACCTGCCTTCAGAAACGTCACTCCCATACGCTCTACGGCCTGTGAGGAACGGCCCGCCCCTCTCGTGGTACGATTGGCTAGTAGGGTTCGGAATCCTGGGCTACGATTGGCTCGTGGTACAAAGCTCCTGCGCTATGATTGGCCGTAGTGGTGGGCTAGACAACGAGACGGATTTGACAAATATTCGATATTTATTTATTTATTTATTTATTTTTATTATTATTTTTTTTTCTAATTATCCATTATATTTTGGCGGCTGCCAGTTTTTCGCCACTCGACTTTTTCTTTATTCACAGAAGTAGGGCGGTCTATAGGCGTGGTATGCAAATCAAGCGCCCCGCGTGCTTTTGTCAAAGAGACTCAAATGTGGTTGTTTTGTGTTGTTAACGTGTTTGGTGTCACTTCAGAAGGTGTGTATGTGTTAATTGTGCTTTTTGTGTTGGGATTATTTCGTGGGTGCTAACTGTATGTGAAATACCACCTGGCATTTGGGGCGGGAGGAGGGGGGGTCCCATGTTGGATGGATGCTCACTAGCCATAGGGATGCTAATGCAAGATTCAGTGGCAGGATCCAGAATATAATGTTTGGTTGAACAGTTCTTCTTCTGGAAATGCTCTTTTGTAGTTTGGTAGGTTTTCCACACATCATATGAAATCTTACTCGATGCTCTTTGAGTAAATATTCACAATTTTCACCAAAATCTTTAAAAATTGGCCAATTATTCAGATTTACAAGCATCCCACAGCAGACTGGAACGTGGTTTAGAAGTATAGCCCGGCTGCTTGGATATGGTGAGCCAGCTAAGTGCACCAATGTGCTACAGTGCCATCCTGAGGCAGTTCAGTGTTGAACCTCTAGATGGTCAAGACTACAGAAGCACGTTTCCATGCAAACCTCTGTGGATCAAGTACCTTATCTGAGAACTACAACGGTATTACACTAGGGTGGTCAGTTTTATACCAGGGCCTATATATTTTTATTTATAAAATAAAAAAGGAAGGACGTTCCGTCTGCCAGTGGTGCTGGCACTAACAGGACGACTCATGAAGGAGCAGCACTGCTCGCTGAATGTCTGCAGTCATGGCTGTTGGGTCAGTCAGGTACAGCGTTAAGGCCCTTGCTTATGTCACATGTTTGGCCGAGCGTGAAACTTGAATCATGGGCATGTCTCACGATGTCAAACCCACTTACGTTCCTGCCGGTTGATTCCTTCTGGGTGCAGCTATCTGTGTAATCATGAAGTTGAGGATGAGTGCAAAAGTACTCGGGTATACATGGGGTATGACTCATCAGGACAAATCCCTTGTACGTATGACCTATTTGGTGACACAAAGAGATTCTGATTTGATTCTCCTGTAATGATCTGGTCTCAGATCTAAGTGCTAGATTGAAGGAAACTCTTGACATTCTCAGACCAGTCTACTGGAAAACATTAGGGGATGAATGAGGACATGCGTCAGCTTGATAACAGTTCTTCTTCCACCACAATTAAGATTTATCACTTGTCTGTGAAGCTCTCCACCGATCCATGTAACCTTCCGTGTTACAGAGTACAACAGATTAATCAGGCTCTTCTTTTTTGCTTCCTTCTCTTCCTGGATCAAATTCCACAAAATTCAGTTCCTAATAAAGCGAATGAGATCCTACATACGAAAATACACTCATCATCAAAAGAACAGTATCTTTAACTCAATGGTATCTGTAACTCCCCAGCATCTGTAACTCCACAGTATCTGTAACTCCCCAGTATCTGTAACTCTACAGTATCTTTAATTCCACAGTATCTTTAAATCCACAGTATCTTTAACTCCCCAGTATCTGTAATTCCCAATATCTGTAACTCCACAGTATCTTTAATTCCACAGTATCTTTAAATCCACAGTATCTGTAACTCCACAGTATCTTTAACTCAATGGTATCTTTAACTCCCCAGTGTCTGTAACTCCACAGTATCTTTAATTCCCCAGTATCTGTAACTTCCCAGTATCTTTAATTCCACAGTATCTTTAAATCCACAGTATCTTTATTTCCACAGTATCTGTAACTCCACAGTATCTTTAATTCCCCAGTATCTGTAACTTCCCAGTATCTTTAATTCCACAGTATCTTTAATTCCACAGTTTCTTTATTTCCACAGTATCTTTAATTAAACAGTATCTTTAATTAAACTGTATCTTTAACTCCACATTATCTTTATTTCCATAGTATCTTTAAATCCACAGTACCTTTAAATCCACAGTATCTTTAACTCCACAGTATCTGTAATTCCACAGTATCTTTAATTCCACAGTATCTTTAACTCCACAGTATCTGTAACTCCACCTTATCTTTAATTCCAAAGTATCTTTAAATCCACAGTACCTTTAAATCCACAGTATCTTTGACTCCACAGTATCTTTAACTCCACAGTATCTTTAATTCCACATTATCTTTAATTAACAGTATCTTTAAATCCACAGTATCTTTAACTCCCCAGTATCTGTAATTCCCAATATCTGTAACTCCACAGTATCTTTAATTCCACAGTATCTTTAAATCCACAGTATCTTTAAATTCACAGTATCTTTATTTCCACAGTATCTTTAACTCAATGGTATCTTTAACTCCCCAGTATCTGTAACTCCACAGAATCTTTAATTCCCCAGTACCTGTAACTTCCCAGTATCTTTAATTCCACAGTATCTTTAAATCCACAGTATCTTTAAATCCACAGTATCTTTATTTCCACAGTATCTGTAACTCCACAGTATCTTTAATTCCCCAGTATCTGTAACTTCCCAGTATCTTTAATTCCACAGTATCTTTAATTCCACAGTTTCTTTATTTCCACAGTATCTTTAATTAAACAGTATCTTTAATTAAACTGTATCTTTAACTCCACATTATCTTTATTTCCATAGTGTCTTTATTTCCACAGTTTCTTTAGTTCCACAGTATCTTTATTTCCGCAGTATCTTTAACTCCACAGTATCTTTAAATCCACAGTATCTGTAACACCACAGTATCTTTAATTCCACAGTATCTTTAACTCCACAGTATCTGTAATTCCACAGTATCTTTAATTCCACAGTATCTTTAACTCCACAGTATCTGTAACTCCACCTTATCTTTAATTCCACAGTATCTTTAAATCCACAGTACCTTTAAATCCACAGTATCTTTGACTCCACATTATCTTTAACTCCACAGTATCTTTATTTCCACAGTATCTTTAATTCCACATTATCTTTAATTAACAGTATCTTTAAATCCACAGTATCTTTAACTCCACAGTATCTTTAATTCCACAGTATCTTTAATTAACAGTATCTTTAATTAAACAGTATCTTTAACTCCACATTATCTTTATTTCCACAGTTTCTTTATTTCCAAAGGATCTTTAATTAAACTGTATCTTTATCTCCACAGTATATTTAAATCCAAATGATTCTTAATTACACAGTATCTTTAATTACACAGTAACTTTTATTCCACAGAAACTTTAATTCCACTGTAACTTTAATTTCACATCATCTGAAAAAAACAAATGACCTCATTCAGCAACCACTCTTCAGAAGAAACTTCCTCACACCATATACAGGAGGCATTCACTGGTGTTTTCTTATCTGGGGTTCGTTCTCATGGTATGAATAGAATCCACACACACTAAAGAGCTCAACGGTGTGAACAATCCTGTGGTTTCAGAACACGTCAGGTATCTGATGTAGACCTTTTCTTAGGATCTTTCTCAAGAACACATTTAGAAGAAAATCAGGCAGATGTTGATGAATGAGGCCCCATGACAGACAAGTTATACATTCCATAACATCCAAGCCACAAATTGATGAAAGACTGATGCAAGATTGCGACTGGTGGAGCAAGACGCCCCATTTAAAGGTTTGGTTTAAGCCCATAGACAGATACGGTGTAGCATTAGAGTGAATGGACATGCGTTTCCTGGATGTTCTCCTGGATGTAAAAGTGTTGACTGTGATTTATGTGGTAAAATTACAGCAATAAATTAATGTACATTTACGAAACGATGAGTTTATGCCCCTTATGAACCCTGTGACAGATCTTTTTTATTATGACAGGCTTTGGTGCTGGTTGAGGTGCTGGTTCAGGTTGAGGCTCTGGTGCTGGTTCAGGGGCTGGTTCGGGTGCAGGTTCAGGCTCTGGTGCTGGTTCAGGTGCAGGCTCTGGTTCGGGTGCAGGTTCAGGTGCAGGCTCTGGTTCGGGTGCAGGTTCAGGTGCCGGTTCAGGCTCTGGTGCTGGCTCAGGTGCTGGTTCAGGGGCAGGCTCTGGTTCGGGTGCAGGTTCTGGTGCTGGTTCAGGTGCAGGTTCTGGTTCGGGTGCAGGTTCAGGTGCAGGTTCTGGTGCTGGTTCAGGTGCAGGTTCAGGTGCAGGCTCTGGTTCGGGTGCAGGTTCAGGTGCAGGTTCGGGTGCTGGTTCAGGCTCTGGTGCTGGCTCAGGTGCTGGTTCAGGGGCAGGCTCTGGTTCGGGTGCAGGTTCTGGTGCTGGTTCAGGTGCAGGCTCTGGTTCGGGTGCGGGTGCAGGTGCAGGTGCCGGTTCAGGCTCTGGTGCTGGTTCAGGGGCAGGTTCTGGTACTGGTTCAGGTTCAGGGGCAGGCTCTGGTGCAGGTTCAGGTGCTGGTTCAGGTGCAGGCTCTGGTCCGGGTGCAGGTTCAGGGGCAGGTTCAGGTGCTGGTGCTGGCTCAGGTGCTGGTTCAGGGGCAGGTTCTGGTACTGGTTCAGGTGCAGGCTCTGGTTCGGGTGCAGGTTCAGGCTCTGGTGCTGGTTCTGGTACTGGTTCAGGCTCTGGTGCTGGCTCAGGTGCTGGTTCTGGTTCAGGTGCAGGCTCTGGTGCTGGCTCAGGTGCAGGCTCTGGTTCGGGTGCAGGTTCAGGCTCTGGTGCTGGCTCAGGGGCAGGTTCTGGTGCAGGTTCGGGTGCTGGTTCTGGTGCAGGTTCAGGTGGTGGTCCTGGTTCAGGTGCAGGCTCTGGTGCTGGCTCAGGTACAGGCTCTGGTTCGGGTGCAGGTTCAGGTTCTGGTGCCGGCTCAGGAGCAGGTTCTGGTGCAGGTTCAGGTGCTGGTTCTGGTGCAGGTTCAGGTGGTGGTCCTGGTGCAGGTTCAGGTGGTGGTCCCGGTGCGTGGGCACTTCCAGAGGAGCAACTAATGTTGATAATCAGTTGAATGAGTTTTGGACCTGGAAAGTCCATGGCTATAATTCCTAAACAAGATGGCATATTCATCGAGAGATGGTCATATATCTGTTTGTTTAGCGTTCCTGCAACTTGCCGTGGGACCTCAAGTAGACCTTTGGCCCCAGTGTCAGTGAGCATCATCTCGTGTGCGCATTTCTCAGAAGCCTTTTTAATATTGTCTTTCATTTCCGATTCCTTTTTATCTGTACCCAACTCCGTGGTCGTGACCGGAAGCCCCCAATCAAAATCTGAACTCTGAATCAGGATGATCTTCCCCCGCGCCTCATCCATTGTGGGAATGGTTTGTTTTTTCCAAACTTCAACTGCAGTGGCACTGTCTAACTCTTCTTTGGCACGACTGATTGATTTGCTAGGCCCAGTGAGTCTCAGCAACACGGTGTCTGACTTTCTCTTATCCTTGAGAAAAACCTGTAAGTGGCTCAGCACATGGCTGAACTTCTCATAATAAACGAGAGCATTGTTTTCAACGTACAGCGTGCCAAACAGCGTCCACAGAGTCATGTCGAAGAACCGCACGCCCACGTACAGCTGGGCTGGAAGTTCCCATGCCTGAAAATTCCTGGGATCGTGTATTCCTCCGCTCTTCAGGCTTTGATGTGTTCCTGGGATGGACACTGATGAGAGGGACGTATCACCTGGAATACATTCCATCCAGTCCAAATTGGAGTGGTCGGGATGCAGCGTCTTGTTCTCATTGAAGTACATTTGACCATCACACTGATAAACAGCCGCCCTGACAGATACGGGTAAGCATAGAGAGTTACAATGCAGAACAGTCTATACACCCATCATCAAAAGACTAGCCGCACCCAGAAGGAGTCAACCGACTGGAATGAAATTTGGTGGGAAGGTTTGACATTGTGAGACATGCCAATGATTCAAGTTTCACGCTCGGCCGCACACGTGGCATAAGCGAGGACGGGCCTTATCGCTGTACCTGACTGACCCAACAACAATGCTTGTGAACACTCATGGAGTGAGCAGTGGTGTCCTCCGTAAGTCATCCTGTTAGTGCAGCACCACAGGCAGACGAGACGGCTGCACCATGCAGGACTACATGCACACAGATCGCTATGACGACTGCCGACACCACGTCAACGTCGCCAAAGATTGTAATGGTGTCGTACCAGACTGTCATGGAGTGACTCAGAATGGCAGTGGGTCATCTTCAGTGACGAGTCCCGCTTTAGTCTCGGTGGAGACGACCAACGAATCCGTGTGTGGAGGCACCGTGGTCAGCTTCATCACACATCCACTCCACCTCCACCCCTATCGCACTATCTGCAGGAACTGTGTGAGGATATTCAAGCTGCATGGGATGGATTATCACAGGGAACCATTAGGAGCCTCTACAGCTCCATACCGAGACGTCTGGCATGTTGCATTAGCAAACATGGTGGCCTGATGCCATACTGAGAGACAGACTTCTGTATGTGTAGCTCAGTAAATATTGATCATATCAGTCTAAATGTATCATCAGTTATTGATCCTGGTCACCTTTATCTTCCTTCCCAACAGCACCGCACTCCCACACCTCCTTCTGGGTGCAGCTGTTCTTTAGATGATGAGTGTATAACCTTTACTGATTACTTTTCAGTGCCTCATTTATCTCTTCATTTCAGTGCTTCAATGCTAACGGAATAATAACCAGCGATAGGACTTACAGCAGAAGCACAGAGAAATACCTGAAGGCTCCCATGATCCTTTGCCTCCTCTACGACCACAGGATCTGCAAGAACCCATTGACAAAATTCAAAATTCTAAAATGAGACACACAGGTTACATATAGTGTTACTCCAGCAGAGGTCCTGAAACTGGTTCTCAGGCCACCCCGGATGCTCCACACTGTCTGGGAAGGACCAGTCTGAAGACCCCTGCTGTAGTGTACCCAGATGCGCAGGTTATGGGCCATGTGCATGGAAAACCGTGCTCTTCTGTTGCTCATGCATGTGCATTAGAGAGCAGGCTACGCACGACTCATGCCAGAAGTGGGTGGAAATGTCTGGCTGAGGCACATATCTACCAAAGCTTGAGTACCCTATGGCATCAGGCTGTTCGTGGGCTGTGCGCCTGCTTGTCTGGCCTGGAGTTTGTGAAACGATAAAGCACGCAGAGTGGCCGCATGGTGGTGTATCATGTGCCGTGTGTTCTTACGTGGGCGGATCTGATTGATTATGAGAGTGCTAACAGTGCTATCACTGCTAGATGATAAACAGTTTGTCAGCATGTGCTCGAAGCACGTTCCTCCGTCTAACCACAGTGTGGTTTCGGTGCAATCCTTGGTCAATGCATATGCATGTGAGGAAGTGCAGGTTTGCATCTTTTCCATGCATACGGCCCATTAGCTGTACGGTTAGCCTCATGCACTAGTTTCATTATGTACTACGCAGCCAGTTTGCGGTTGAAACTGGTGCACAGAGCTTAGTTCATCAAGGACACAATGTAATGCATGATGTTTACTGGCATGGGCTGCTGTAAGCCACGCTGTGACACCTGAAATGGTGGTCTAAAAGTCAAGAGGGGTCAGGAGTTTCTCAGACCATGTCATACAGCTTTAAATATTAATGTCAATCAATAAGACTCAAGGAGAGGGTCCAGCCTCAAATGATCTCAAAACCAATAGTGTACTGTTAAAGATGTGATCACAACAATAGATAGTATATAGTATATATATATATATATATATATATATATATATATATATATTGATATCATTGAAATATATACATATAAATATATATATAGATATATAGATATAGATATATATATATATATAGATATAGATATAGTAATAGATACATATATATATATATATGTATATATATATATATATATATATATATATATACACTGCTCAAAAAATTAAAGGAGAGTATAGCATCAACTCAGTTCAACTTCAGGGATATTGATCTGGTCAGTTAAGTAGTAGGGAGGGCCGTTAATCAGTTTCAGCTGCTTTGGTGTTAATGAAATTAACAACAGGTGCAGTAGAGGAGCAACAATGAGACACCCCCCAAAACAGGAATGGTTTAAAAGGACGAGGTCATTGACATTTTGTCCCCCCTCATCTTTTCCCACTGATTGTTCACTAGTTCTGCAGTTGACTTGGGTCAGCGTCACTACTACTACCATGGTGCGGTACCTGGACCCTACAGAGGTTGCACAGGTAGTCCAACTACTGAAGGATGGCACATCAATATGTGCCACTGCCACAAGGTTTGCTGTGTCTCCCAGCACAGTCTTAAGAGTGCGGTGGAGATTCCAGGAGACAGGCAGTTACTCTAGGAGAGCTGGACAAGGCTGTAGAAGGTCCTTAACCCCTCAGCAGGACCGGTATCTGCTCCTTTGTGCTAGGAGTTACAAGATGAGCACTGCCAGAGCCCTACTGCTGTGAATGTGTCTGACCAAACAATCAGAAACAGGCCTCATGAGGGCGGCCTGAGGGCCCGACGTCCTGTAGTGGGCCCTGTGCTCACTGGCCAGCACCGTAGAGCTCGATTGGCATTTGCCACAGAACACTAGAATTGGCAGATCCGCCACAGGCGCCTTGTGCTTTTCACAGATGAGAGCAGGTTTTACCTGAGCACATGTGACAGACGTGACAGGCTCTGGAGACGCCGTGGAGAATGTTATGCTGCCTGCATCATCATTCAGCATGACTGGTTTGGTGGTGGGTCAGTGATGGTCTGGGGAGGCATATCCCTGGAAGGATGCAAAGACCTCTACAGGCTAGACCACGGCACCCTGACTGCTATTAGGTATCAGGATGAAATCCTTGGACCCGTTGTCAGACCCTATGCTGGTGCAGTGGGTCCTGGGTTCCTCCTGGTGCACAACAATGTCCGGCCTCATGTGGCGAGAGTATGCAGGCAGTTCTTGGAGAATGAAGGAATTGATACCATTGACTGGCCCACTGGCTCGTCTGACCTAAATCCAATAGAACACCTCTGGGACATTATGTTTCGGTCCATCTGACGCCACCAGGTCGCACTTCAGACTGTCCAGGAGCTCAGCGATGCCCTGGTCCAGATCTGGGAGGAGATCCCCCAGGACACCATCCGTCGTCTCATTAGGAGCGTGTGGAGGCCATACAAACTACTGAGTACCATTTTAAATCGCTGTAATGGAATTTGGGTTAAATGGACGAGCCTGCTGCATCATTTACTAACTTTGATTTTCAGGGTGTCTTTGAATTCAACCCTCTGTAGGGTGATCATTTTCATTTCCATCAAACGATGTGGCATCCTTTCATTCCTAACACATTACCCAGTCTATATGAGGAAAGATATTCTGCATGACTTTTTTCCCATTGAGATCTGATGTGTTTTCAAAGTGTTCCCTTTATTTTTTTGAGCAGTGTATATATACACATCCTTAAAGGACATGACCCTTACCACAATTTGACTGAGTTATCTTCGAATTCTCTGTCATCATCAAAATTCACCCGCTCATTGGAAGATTTAGACCACAGCTCATGATATGCCCAAAATGGCAAGCAATTACACACCAAATCCCCACATGGTGTAGCTTTTAGTACACTCATCATCAAAAGAATAGCTGCACCCAGAAGAAAGGTTACCAGGAACAATAGATTTAGACTGATAGGATCAGTATTATTGAGCTACACATACAGAAGTCTGTCTCTCAGTATGGCGTCGGGCCGCCGTGTTTGCTAACGCAACATGCCAGACGTCTCGGTATGGAGCTGTAGAGGTTCCTAATGGTGTCCTGTGATAATCCATCCCATGCAGCTTGAATATCCTCACACAGTTCCTGCAGATGGTGCGGTGGGGGTGGAGGTGGAGTGACAACAGGTCATCTGGACGCATGACGTGTAACAACAAACCGTTCATCTTGATGTTAAGGGCAGTCGTTGTAACGGTCGGTGTGCATGCAGCCCTACGTGGTGCAGCCATCTGCCAATGGTGCTGGCACTAACAGGGTGACTCATAAAGGGTGATAAGACAGACCATCCTTGAGCAGCCGAGTGAGAAAGTTGAAACATTTGCATGCCTCACAATGCCAAACCTGCCCACCAAGTTTCATTCCTGTTGGTTGATTCCTTCTGGGCGCAGCTGTTTGGACGATGAGTGTACAGTTTACATTAGAAGTGCTTTAATACCGCAGCTGAAGATTTCTGGACGTTGTTCCTTTGCATTAAGCTATCCCCGTCCTTCTCCACTGCTTGTGACAACAGCTTTGCTTCATTCTGGCACCTTGTACACATAGCATGCAATTTTCCCACATCACGTATCAAGCATGCGCCAATTTGCATAGTACAAGCAATAGGTTAGAGCTACGTACTCTAATAAGGACCAGTCCAAATACTTTCGTTTCAGAACTAACCCTGAAGCTAGACTGGCAGCAAGGGATGCCTGTTTTACTGCATGATATAAATTGCATCTGTTCAATTTGCGGTTTCTCAAACCCCGTTTTTCCAAAGCTAGACAATGGACAATAGACTGCCTGCTAATGAACAGCCAGATTACCTAATACAGATTACATATGACTTCATTCATGCACGTATAGCTCTTCCATAACCACAGCTGTCCGGCTTATCTTTATTAGACAAGCCATGTCCTCTCATATCAGCTGCAATTAATTACATACATGTAAATTGTTGAAATGCCAGCTCACCTTTAAAGAGCAGCTTCTCCTCGTTGTTTTGGTAGGTGCCCGCTCCTACCATTCTATGGGAAGGAAATGCCAAGGGTGCATGTGTCTCTGTCCAGTAAAGAAGCTGATTTCATCGTACATCATGAGACGGTGCCAACCAGTGTATTTGCATTGATACCATGGATCTCCGGAACAGTTTATGAAAATGTTAGGGAGCCTCAGAGTTGACTTATGGAAATACAATACGAGCAACACTCACTGCTATACTATAGTCCATGACACATGGATATACTTCAGCATTGGCTTCAGTTCGTTAAGTTAGCCAATCAAGGTGCTTTACAACAAGGAAATTCAGTGATCTCTAATGAGGATAACTATGGGATGGATTTCCAGACCTGGATTTAGCTTCATCCTAGACAACAAAGGCAGTAAGAGCCTCGACTTATCTGGGAAAGCTTTGCACTTTGCACATATTGGAACATTGCTGTGAGGATTTGATTGAGCATTCGTGAAGTCAAAGCACTGACATTGTCTAAGCAGTTCCGGATCACTCCACTCATCCCAAAGGCACTGAATGGTTCCATCACTCCAGAGAACGCAGTTCCACTGCTCCACAGCCCAGTGCTGGGAGGAGGAGGGAGTGGTGGCATGGTGCCCTTAGGCTCATGTGTGGCTATCCCATTCTGTTGCTCCGTGTTCAGAGACTAGGCAGAATATGAAGCGCTATGTACATGCGATTCAACACCTGTGCCAGCAATGGATGCCCAGTAATGCGGCTGATTTCATTTATGGGTCTGGGTCATTTCTAACTGTGAGTGGAATAAGATGATGCTGAGTGCTCCAAGCCACCAGGGGTCCCCAGACTCCTTCCCAAAGCCAATATTAATAGTATGTACAAGCAGCGTCATTTCTGGTGTCCGAAGTGGGATAGCACCTGCTATTCCGCTGCCACGGGAAGAGCAAGCCTGGCTCAGCACGGCAGAGGAGGAGGTAGAATGAGGATGAGCAGTAAACATGGCAGAGGAGGCAGCATCATAAGGACCATCAGGAGAGCCCAGCAGAGGGGCGGCCAAAGAGGCAGCAATGGGGATGCTTGTACGGCATCTGGGAGGGACCTGCTGGCCAAGCAGCGTGGTGGCCTGGTAGTGTTGGCTCAGGCCTCCAGTGATGCTTCAAGCTGAGTACTGAGAGTGATAGTGCGACAGAGGGCAGGGTTGTTGTTGTGCTGGGATGTGGGTTAGATAGTTGGGTTTGTGTGCCTACAGTGACTACCCCCGCTTCCATGGGTGTTTGTCAATGGTGGACGAGGGTTCTCCATTATTGTAGTCTTCAGGAAAAAGCATTGGTCTAAAGCATGTTTCCTCCAACCCCTTCTTTACCAAGAACATAAAGAACTGAGGGCTGTTCAGAAACAGAGCCAAGCCTGGAATATAATTCTTTATTATGAAGTGAGTGGGGCAAGGAGAGGTCCGTACTGCAGCAGCGGCCCACAGTGAGGAACCATTACTCAAAGAAACAAAGAGCTTTAGATCAGACAGACAGGATCCGTCCATGAACCAGTCCCTCATACTGTATCAGTATCAGCCCAAACACTACTAATAACGAGCCAGGTTAGCAGAAATACATCTAGGAAGTCTAAAAAACTCCCATTAAAATACATCTACATCGTCTCCTGCTGTGTGAACTGTGCTGAGTCAGACCATACTGTCCAGCTCATATGATCACTATCATGCACTCATTTGCACTATGTTAGGTTTTACTGACCTGCTGCTTTTACTACACTCCCGCTGTATTTCTGCTCTCTAGATGATCCGCTCCTGACACTGTGGCTTCCAGTAATAATACTTTATTAATATCATATTAATAGTTTTACTACCTCATATATATACATATATACAGGGGTTGGACAATGAAACTGAAACACCTGTCATTTTAGTGTGGGAGGTCTCATGGCTAAATTGGACCAGCCTGGTGGCCAACCTTCATTAACTGCACATTGCACCAGTAAGAGCAGAGTGTGAAGGTTCAGTTAGCAGGTAAGAGCACAGTTCTGCTCAAAATACTGCAATGCCCACAGCATTATGGGAGACATACCAGAGTTCAAAAGAGGACAGATTGTTGGTGCACGTCTTGCTGGCGCATCTGTGACCAAGACAGCAAGTCTTTGTGATGTATCAAGAGCCACGGTATCCAGGGTAATGTCAGCATACCACCAAGAAGGACGAACCTCCACCAGCATCACGTAGTGACCTGGCCACTCTCCTGCAAGAAGAATGGCTTAAACTCCCTCTGACCACTGTGCAGGACGCAGTATATGTCATTCCCAAGACCAACTGACGCTGTATTGGCCGCAAAAGGAGGCCCTACACCATACTAATAAATGACTGTGGTCTAAAACCAGGTGTTTCAGTTTCATTGTCCAACCCTGTATATATCTTACCTTATTATTGTTATTATTGTTAGTCTCTTAATATGTGTATTAGTGCAACATCCACCAAGACTGCTCCTGCATATGTGTAGTACGTTATATACTACATATATGTATATATACTAGGGGGCAGTGAGCACACTTACCCGGAGGCAGCCCTATCCATGGCTCCCAGGGAGCAGTTTGCTCAAGGTCAGTTTGCACCTCAGTCATTACTGTCAGTTGAGGGAATCGAACCGGCGACCCTCCGGTCACAAGGCTGGTTCCCTAACCTCCAGCCCACGACTGCCCCCTTAATAAAGGATCAATGAAGTGTTATGTCATCTTAAATGCTTTAAATAGGACCGTTTATGCCTTTCCCGGTTTTCCTCTTGCATGTGATGTGCATCTAAACGCTCTCCCAAATTATAAAGTCCAAAGTACACACCACACTAGAGGGAGAACCTCTCTCCCACAGAAACCGCTTTTCCCAGCTGCCTGAAACAGCTCTGTTGGAATTCCAGCCCTTTTCTCTGTTACAAGATGACATCATCTTGTAACGGTCCTTATTGCCCGCCTACCAGCAAGCTTGGCACACCCTCACACAGCACAGAGAGCTAAACCAGTAAAAACTGAACCCTCTAAAACTCCGGTCCTGCGTCAGTCAAGCGTATGAAAGTGGATCTACCAGCTTATTCTACCAGACTTTCAGGATCAGACTCACACAGCAGAACCGACACACCTGTAGAACAGCCACTGTGGTGTGGGAGCGGAGCTTGTGGTATGATGCTGCTCTGGTGGTGAGCAGACTAACAGAGAAGACCAATCTTAAGGGGCTTAAGGACACAGGAGCTCTAACAGAGTGTTTCAGACATACAGTATGGAGAACGTATAGTGTTTTGGTAAAACTGATCCATGAAAGTCTGTTCTAGTACAGCCCAGACATAAAACTGTCAACACTGAAAATGAGCAGAGTAAGTCCTCATGACAAACACCACTGTCCCACAATGCAATGGGAGGCGAAAAGAGAGAAGCTTTTGACACCTGGAAAATTCTAAAAAAAAAGGTGGATGGTCATACGACTGGTTTCTTTGTTAGCATTGCGCGACCTCCAGTCCAGCTCTATATGATGTAGGCTTCACCACTTCCTGTTAGCGAGAAATAATGCAGTATGCGAATATACATTAAAGTTTTGCCTGACAAGTTTGTGTAAATATGAATGTTTTAATGACTGTATGCACACAGAACAACACAGTATGTCATTTTAATGTAGCGTACTAGCCAATAAGCTAACTAGCCAGCAAAGTAATTAGCCATATGTGTCAACTAGAGCTAGATGCGTTGGTTCCTGTTTGGGTAAGTGCTTGTAAATACACATGCCATACACATTAATATGGTGGTGTGTTAGTGTGTGTGGTGCTGGTGTGAGTGGATCAGACACGGCAGTGCTGCTGGACACCTCATTGTTACTGTTGGACTGAGAATCGTCCACCAACCAATACTTTCCACCCAACAGTGTCCTGTGGGGAGCGTCCTTTGGGCAGTGTCCTGTGGGCAGCGTCCTGTGGGCAGTGTCCTGTGGGCAGCGCCCTCTGGGCAGTGTCCTGTGAGCAGTGTCCTGTGGGCAGCGCCCTGTGGGCAGTGTCCTGTGGGCAGCGTCCTGTGGGAAGCGTCCTTTGGGCAGTGTCCTGTGACCACTGATGAGGGACTAGAGGATGACCAACACTGCACTGTGCAGCAGCAGATGAGCTATCGTCTCTGACTGTCCATCTACAAGGTGGACCAGCAAGGTAGGAGTGTCTAATAGAGTGGACAGTGAGTGGACCCAGTGTCTAAACACTCCAGCAGCACTGCTGTATCTGATCCACTCACACCAGCACCACACACACTAACACACCACCACCACGTCAGTGTCACTGCAGTGCTGAGAATGATCCACCACCCACATAGTACCTGCTCTGTGGTGGTCCTGTGGGGGTCCTGACCATTGAAGAACAGGGTAATAAATCCCTCGTATACTTTTGGAGGCTATTACAGTCATTCTATTAGCCTCCTCAAGATTGGGAAAGTCTACCTTAGTCCTCGGATCACAGCTCCCTGTCTACAGCCAGTCCACGTTCCCTGATGAATCACATAGACCAGCGGTTGCCAAGGTAGACCCATTGTCCTCCCTTCATGACCTGAAGTGAGTATGTTGGAGTAAGGGAAAATGGTCCAATATGCTAGTGGAGTTGAGAACTTGTAATCTAGAGCCTAAAACTAGAAAATCAACTTTTATAAATACAATTCCTCCCAGATATTTGGTTACTATGGTAACCAAATATATAATGTACTGTATATATGATGAACCATTACGGAATGTCTAAATTCAAACAAGGGCTTGCTGTGGATTGCTCTCCATCAGTGGCTAGCCAGCTATGCTGTCTCAAGCTGAACATGTGTATATGACATTTACTGCCCACTACAAACTACCGCCTCCACCTGTGTACGGCCCATGGACCACTAGAAGGTGCTTCTTGGCCCACGTGTTGAGAAACCCTGGTCCTGGAGGCACAACACTTCCCAGCACTCCTAATTCAACTGATCAGCTCATTAACAAGCCCGTTCAGAGTTATAGGGGGTGTTAACGCAGGGTATGCTAGAATATGCAGAGCAGGGAGCCTCCAGGACCAGGATTGAGAAACACTGCTCTAGACCAGAGGCTTTCAGCCTGCGGGCAGTGCCCTCTAGTGGGCTGCGATGGTACTGCTAGTCGGCCGGTGGGGGACTAGTTTCAGGTTTTGTTGATGTTCCGGGCAGAGGGTTAGTTCCAGGTTTTGGTGGGGGACTAGTTTCAGGTTGTGGTGGAGGACTAGTTTCAGGTTTTGGAGAAGTTCCAGGCAGAGGGTTAGTTCCAGGTTTTGGTGGGGGACTAGTTTCAGGTTTTGTACATGTTCCGGGCAGAGGGTTAGTTCCAGGTTTTGGTGGGGGGACTAGTTTCAGGTTTTGGTGGGGGACTAGTTTCAGGTTTTGTACATGTTCCGGGCAGAGGGTTAGTTCCAGGTTTTGGTGGGGGGACTAGTTTCAGGTTTTGGTGGGAGACTAGTTTCAGGTTTTGGTGATGTTCCAGGCAGAGGGTTAGTTCCAGGTTTTGGTGGGGGGACTAGTTTCAGGTTTTGGTGATGTTCCGGGCAGAGGGTTAGTTCCAGGTTTTGGTGGGGGGACTAGTTTCAGGTTTTGGTGATGTTCCGGGCAGAGGGTTAGTTTCAGGTTTTGGTGGGGGACTAGTTTCAGGTTTTGGAGAAGTTCCAGGCAGAGGGTTAGTTCCAGGTTTTGGTGGGGGACTAGTTTCAGGTTTTGTACATGTTCCGGGCAGAGGGTTAGTTCCAGGTTTTGGTGGGGGGACTAGTTTCAGGTTTTGGTGATGTTCCGGGCAGAGGGTTAGTTCCAGGTTTTGGTGGGGGACTAGTTTCAGGTTTTGGTGATGTTCCGGGCAGAGGAAAGTTTCAGGTTTTGGTGGGGGACTAGTTTCAGGTTTTGGAGAAGTTCCAGGCAGAGGGTTAGTTTCAGGTTTTGGTGGGGGACTAGTTTCAGGTTTTGGTGATGTTCCAGGCAGAGGGTTAGTTTCAGGTTTTGGTGGGGGACTAGTTTCAGGTTTTGGAGAAGTTCCAGGCAGAGGGTTGGTTCCAGGTTTTGGTGGAGGACTAATTTTAGGTTATGGTGATGTTCTGGGCAGAGGGTTAGTTTCAGGTTTTGGTGGGGGACTAGTTTCAGGTTTTGGAGAAGTTCCAGGCAGAGGGTTAGTTCCAGGTTTTGGTGGGGGACTAGTTTCAGGTTTTGTACATGTTCCGGGCAGAGGGTTAGTTCCAGGTTTTGGTGGGGGGACTAGTTTCAGGTTTTGGTGATGTTCCGGGCAGAGGGTTAGTTCCAGGTTTTGGTGGGGGGACTAGTTTCAGGTTTTGGTGATGTTCCGGGCAGAGGGTTAGTTCCAGGTTTTGGTAGGGGACTAGTTTCAGGTTTTGGTGGAGGACTAGTTTCAGGTTTTGGTGATGTTCCAGGCAGAGGGTTAGTTCCAGGTTTTGGTGGGGGACTAGTTTCAGGTTTTGGTGATGTTCCGGGCAGAGGAAAGTTTCAGGTTTTGGTGGGGGACTAGTTTCAGGTTTTGGAGAAGTTCCAGGCAGAGGGTTAGTTTCAGGTTTTGGTGGGGGACTAGTTTCAGGTTTTGGTGATGTTCCAGGCAGAGGGTTAGTTTCAGGTTTTGGTGGGGGACTAGTTTCAGGTTTTGGAGAAGTTCCAGGCAGAGGGTTGGTTCCAGGTTTTGGTGGAGGACTAATTTTAGGTTATGGTGATGTTCTGGGCAGAGGGTTAGTTTCAGGTTTTGGTGGGGGACTAGTTTCAGGTTTTGGTGATGTTCCAGGCAGAGGGTTAGTTCCAGGTTTTGGTGGGGGACTAGTTTCAGGTTTTGGTGATGTTCCAGGCAGAGGGTTAGTTCCAGGTTTTGGTGGGGGACTAGTTTCAGGTTTTGGTGATGTTCCGGGCAGAGGAAAGTTTCAGGTTTTGGTGGGGGACTAGTTTCAGGTTTTGGAGAAGTTCCAGGCAGAGGGTTAGTTTCAGGTTTTGGTGGGGGACTAGTTTCAGGTTTTGGTGATGTTCCAGGCAGAGGGTTAGTTTCAGGTTTTGGTGGGGGACTAGTTTCAGGTTTTGGAGAAGTTCCAGGCAGAGGGTTGGTTCCAGGTTTTGGTGGAGGACTAATTTTAGGTTATGGTGATGTTCTGGGCAGAGGGTTAGTTTCAGGTTTTGGTGGGGGACTAGTTTCAGGTTTTGGAGAAGTTCCAGGCAGAGGGTTAGTTCCAGGTTTTGGTGGGGGACTAGTTTCAGGTTTTGTACATGTTCCGGGCAGAGGGTTAGTTCCAGGTTTTGGTGGGGGGACTAGTTTCAGGTTTTGGTGATGTTCCGGGCAGAGGGTTAGTTCCAGGTTTTGGTGGGGGGACTAGTTTCAGGTTTTGGTGATGTTCCGGGCAGAGGGTTAGTTCCAGGTTTTGGTAGGGGACTAGTTTCAGGTTTTGGTGGAGGACTAGTTTCAGGTTTTGGTGATGTTCCAGGCAGAGGGTTAGTTCCAGGTTTTGGTGGGGGGACTAGTTTCAGGTTTTGGTGATGTTCCGGGCAGAGGAAAGTTTCAGGTTTTGGTGGGGGACTAGTTTCAGGTTTTGGAGAAGTTCCAGGCAGAGGGTTAGTTTCAGGTTTTGGTGGGGGACTAGTTTCAGGTTTTGGTGATGTTCCAGGCAGAGGGTTAGTTTCAGGTTTTGGTGGGGGACTAGTTTCAGGTTTTGGAGAAGTTCCAGGCAGAGGGTTGGTTCCAGGTTTTGGTGGAGGACTAATTTTAGGTTATGGTGATGTTCTGGGCAGAGGGTTAGTTTCAGGTTTTGGTGGGGGACTAGTTTCAGGTTTTGGTGATGTTCCAGGCAGAGGGTTAGTTCCAGGTTTTGGTGGGGGACTCGTTTCAGGTTTTGGTGATGTTCCAGGCAGAGGGTTAGTTCCAGGTTTTGGTGGGGGACTCGTTTCAGGTTTTGGAGATATGCCGGAAAGAGGGTAAGTTTCAGGTTTTGGTGGAGGACTAGTTTCAGGTTTTGGTGGGGGACTAGTTTCAGGTTTTGGTGATGTTCCAGGCAGAGGGTTAGTTCCAGGTTTTGGTGGGGGACTAGTTTCAGGTTTTGGTGATGTTCCAGGCAGAGGGTTAGTTCCAGGTTTTGGTGGGGGACTAGTTTCAGGTTTTGGTGGAGGACTAGTTTCAGGTTTTGGTGATGTTCCAGGCAGAGGGTTAGTTCCAGGTTTTGGTGGGGGACTAGTTTCAGGTTTTGGTGATGTTCCAGGCAGAGGGTTGGTTCCAGGTTTTGGTGGGGGACTAGTTTCAGGTTTTGGAGATATGCCGGAAAGAGGGTAAGTTTCAGGTTTTGGTGGAGGACTAGTTTCAGGTTTTGGTGAAGGACTAGTTTCAGGTTTTGTTGGGGGGCTAGTTTCAGGTTTTGGAGAAGTTCCAGGCAGAGGGTTAGTTTCAGGTTTTGGTGGAGGACTAGTTTCAGGTTTTGGTGATGTTCCGGGCAGAGGGTAAGTTCCAGGTTTTGGTGGAAGACTAGTTTCAGGTTTTGTACATGTTCCGGGCAGAGGGTTAGTTTCAGGTTTTGGTGGAGGGTTAGTTTCAAATTTTGGCAGGGGACTAGTTTCAGGTTTTGGAGAAGTTCCAAGCAGAGGGTTACTTTCAGGTTTTGGTGGAGGGTTAGTTTCAGGTTTTGGTGGAGGGTTACTTTCAGGTTTTGGTGGAGGGTTAGTTTCAGGTTTTGGAGAAGTTCCAGGCAGAGGGTTAGTTTCAGGTTTTGGCGGGGGACTAGTTTCAGGTTTTGGAGAAGTTCCAGGCAGAGGGTGAGTAAATAAAGACAAAAATAACATTAGAGTGAAACTAACGGAGAGGGTTTTTTATGCCTGTGAACACGGTGACATTTACGTCTCCTCTTTCGACCAGGTTTTGGGGGATGATTAGGTTGGCGGTTTGGTGGTGTTCCAGTTGGTGGATTAGGTTCGGGGTTTGGTGAAGGATTAGGTTTAGGGTTTGGTGGTGTTTCAGATGGAGGATTAGGTCCGGGGTTTGGTGGTGTTCCATTTGGTGGATTAGGTACGTGGTTTGATGGTGTTCCAGTTGGTGGATTAGGTTCGGGGTTTGGTGAAGGATTAGGTTCGGGGTTTGGTGGTGTTCCAGTTGGTGGATTAGGTTCGGGGTTTGGTGAAGGATTAGGTTCAGGGTTTGGTGGTGTTTCAGATGGAGGATTAGGTTCAGGGTTTGATGGTGTTCCAGTTGGTGGATTAGGTACGTGGTTTGATGGTGTTCCAGTTGGTGGATTAGGTTCGGGGTTTGGTGAAGGATTAGGTTCAGGGTTTGGTGGTGTTTCAGTTGGTGGATTAGGTTCGGGGTTTGGTGAAGGATTAGGTTCAGGGTTTGGTGGTGTTTCAGTTGGTGGTTTAGGTTCGGGGTTTGGTGAAGGATTAGGTTCAGGGTTTGGTGGTGTTTCAGTTGGTGGATTAGGTTCGGGGTTTGGTGAAGGATTAGGTTTAGGGTTTGCTGAAGGATTAGGTTCAGGGTTTGGTGGAGGATTAGGTTCAGGGTTTGGTGGAGGATTTGGTCCCACAGCACTTTCATTCAGGGCAACGACTCCATTCAGACCTGTATCTGAACTTGTGTCCCTGCCACTTGCTAAGTGGCACGAGATGTCGATTATTAGTTGAACGAGTTTTGGACCTGGGAAATCCATGGCAATGATTCCTAAACAAGGCGGCTTCATGTTTGTCTTAAGGCTGAAGAGATGTTCATAAAGCTGTTGGTTTAGTGTTTTTGCAACTGTTCGTGGTTTCTCAAATTTACCCTTGGCCCCAGTGTCAGTGAGCATCATCTCACGTGTGCAGTACTCCGTAGCCTTTTTAATATTGGCTTTCAAATGGAGTTCCTTTTCCTTCGTATCCAACACCATGGCATTGATCGGAAGCCCCCAATCAAAATCTGAACTCTGAATCAGGACGATCTTCCCCCGCGCCTCACCCATCGTGGGAATCCTTTTCTCCTTCCAAACTTTAACAGCAGTCACGCCATTTAACTCTTCTTTGGCACGACGGATTGCTTTCGTAGGCCCAGAAAGTCTCACCAGCATGGTCTCTGACTTTTTATCCCTGAGATAAATCTGTAACTGGCTCAGCACATGGCTGAACTTCTCATAATAAACGACAGCATTGTTTTCAACGTACAGCGTGCCAAACAGCGTCCAAAGAGTCATGTCGAAGAACCGCACGCCCGCGTACAGCTGGCTTTGAAGTTCCCATGCCTGAAAGTTTCTGTACGCATTCACGCCGCCACTCTTCAGGCTTTGATGTGTTCCTGGGATGGACACGGAGGAGAGGGACGTACCGTCCGGAATACATTTCATCCATTTCAAATTGACGTGGTCAGGATGCAGCGTCTTGTATTTGTTGAAAGTAGTATCACCTTCACACTGATACACAGCAGCCCTGTCGGATACGAGTTAAAGCAAGTATACACAGTCACTTCTTACCCCAATGATCAGGAGACTCTCATCGCTATGTTTACTGGCTTTGTAAGAGAATATTAAACAGCAGTGGACTTACAGCACAAGCACAGAGAAATACCAGAAGGCTCCCATGATCCTTTGCTCCCTCTGCAACCACAGGATCTACAAGAAACCAGTGACAAAACCTTTTAACTTGTGGCTTTAAAGGCAGCAGGAAGGTTTCTTTCTTTTTGCCCTGTATTTCTAACCTGAGTCACTTCACGCCAACTGACCCAACGCCTGTTTGATCACAGTATGGACTCCCATATGCTCAAATTTGGCCCAGTACAATTGAGTTTCTGAAATTTGCCCCAAATAAGTTCTAAATTTCTAAATATTTTGTCTAATCCACTTAAATAATGAGTGCCGGGCAGTATGTCTGCGGATTAGAGTTTGGGGGTCCGTCCTGAGAGAGTACATGCAGTTAGGTGGCTGTAGGGTAAAGGAGTGTTACATCAGGGTTTGAGTGAGGGTAAAAAAGTGAATGGGACTCTACTAAGGGGAAAAAGGGATGGAAAAAAGACAAAGAGGTGGCTGGGGGTCAAAACAACATTAAATTAATTTAGATGGTGTGTCAGAAACGGTGTCTCTGGGTTTACCAGAAGCACAGCAGATGGAAGAAGAAGAAGAGGAAAAAGAAGAAGAAGAAGAAGAAGAAGAAGAAGAAGAAGAAGAAGAGGAAAAGAATAAGAAGGAAAAGTAGAAGAAGAAGAGGAGGGGAGAAAAAAGCAAAAGTGAAGAAGAAGAAAAGGAGGATGAGGAAGAATCAGAGGAAAAAGAAGTAGAGGAACAAAAAGAAGAAGAAAAAGCAGAAGAAGAAGAAGAAGAAAAGAAGAAGAAGTAGAAGAGGAAAAGAATAAGAAGGAAAAGTAGAAGAAGAAGAGGAGGGGAGAAAAAAGCAAAAATGAAGAAGAAGAAAAGGAGGAAGAGGAAGAAGCAGAGGAAAAAGAAGTAGAGGAACAAAAAGAAGAAGAAAAAGCAGAAGAAGAAGAAGAAGAAGTAGTAGTAGAAGAAGAAAAAGTAGAAGTAGTAGAAGAAGAAGAAGAAAAAGTAGAAGAAGTAGTAGTAGAAGAAGAAGAAGAAGAAGCAGGAGAAGAAGAAGAAAAAGAAGAAGGAGAAGAAGAAGAAGAAGAAGAAGAAGAAGAAGAAGAAGCAGGAGAAGAAGAAGCAGGAGAAGAAGAAGAAGAAGAAGAGGAAGAGTCTCTTTAATAGAACCTGATGCTGGAGTGTTCAGATTGGCTGCAGCAGGGGGCGCTCCAGCTTCATATAGGCTGGGAAAGGAGCATTACTGGCTGGTTCAGCTGCTGTAAGACTGCTGCACTAACCTTCGCTCCATGTTACTTGTGGGCAGGTAACAGGTGAGCATGTGTTTGACTAGGAAAGCATTCAGCAGCATCACCACCATGTAATGAACAGCAGCGTGGGTTAGCATGAGTCGTGACGAAGGAGATCTGATATAGTACACTTTAGATGAGGACTCATATACCCTCACCTTTAAAAACAGCTGCACCCAGAGGGAATCAACCCACAGGCATGAGACGTGGTGGGTGGGTTTGACATCGTGAGACATTCCGGTGATTCAGGTTTCACACTCTGCGGCGCATGTGATGTAAGCAGGGATGGATCTTACCCCTGTACCTGACTGACCCAACAGCCCTGATTTCAGACATTCAGTGAGCAGTGGTGTCCTCCATGAGTCATCCTGTTAGCGCCAGCACCATTAGCAGACGGTTGCACCACGCTGGACTACATACACACAGATCACTACGACGACTGTCCTTAACACCACGTCACCGTCACCAAAGACTGCAGTGGTGTCGTACCAGACTGTCATGGAGTGACTCAGAAAGGCAGCGGGTCATCTTCAGTGACGAGTCCCGCTTTAGTCTTGGTGGAGACGCCCAACGAATCCGTGGGTGGAGGCACCGTGGTCAATGCCAAGGTGACCAGTGTGTTGTCATACGTCACACGTCCAGAAGGCCTGGGGTCACTACACCTCCACCCCTACCGCACCATCTGCAGAAACTGTGTGAGAATACTCAAGTCGCCTGGGAACCTCTACAACTCCATACCGAGACGTCTGGCACATTCATCAGTGGCCTGACACCATACTGAGAGAGACTTCTGTATGTGTAGCTCAATAAATATTGATCATATCAGTCTAAATGTATCATCAGTTATTGATCCTGGTCTCCTTTATCTTCCTTCCCAACACCACCGCACTCCCACACCTCCTTCTGGATGCAGCTGTTCTTTTAATGATGAGTGTATAAATACACACATGTATATAATATATCCTAATACACCACATCTACTCCTGATGTACCACAGTATGATACTGCTCCATATCTCCACCTCTAATATAGATGTAGATGTCCAGTTTAAAGCTCCAGCTCCTCGTTCAGGTTAGTGAATATTCATGAGGGACCGACCAATAGAATCGCTCCACACCTGCTTAGTAATAAACCCTGTTCTATCAGCTCCACTGCAGGTTAGGAAAGCTGGTTGATCCTCCTGTACAGCTCCACTCTGGAGGTGTTTAAGGTGGACTGTATAATTCCATGAGGGCTAGTTTACAGTTGTCTTCACTTTATTCTACAGTAGAGCTTTAATGCGAACCTTCTATGAGGAGCCATGTTGTTTGACTGGTAGTGTATAAAGCAATAGTTTTAGTAAGACCTACCATATGACATGAGTGCCTACACAGGACATAGTAAGGACCGCATGACCACTTTTGGATTTGATCATTTTGTTTTTTAATGGCTACGTTTTAATGGCAAACGGCCAAACGAACTGAACTGTCAGATAACCTTTAATGTAAGCCAATGTACACTGTTAAAAGTGCAAACTAAAAATTTACTTCAGTTTACTGAAGCAACTGAACTGAAATTTGACTCAACTCAGAAAATGACTTCGGCTGAGTTACCCATTTAAAGTCATTTTTAAGGTGAACAAATCAACAAACTGAAGATGGCAGGTTTTTGGTTGGACAAATGAAACGTTTTTTGCACTGTAGCATAGCCAATGTGGAGCATCTCTTTGGTTTATTTTAATGTACTAGAAATGTACTTTGATACCAGCTAATACCTTTTAATTACAAAATATGTATATTACAAAAAAAAAATTAGAAGTACATTTACGTCAGCCGTACTGTAGCGTACTTAACAAAAGTATACCAGGTACGTATATAGTATATTTTAATGTACTAGAAATGTACTTTAATATGTACTTAAGTATTATATAGTAGTATAAAGAGCCTAGGTGGTGTCTCAAAAATACAGTAAAGTACAGTTAGTTCTACTTAAGTATATATGTAATAGCCCTAATGATTATATTTATCATGCTTAGTATGTACTTATTATGTAAGTACTATATACCCTAGTAGTATATAAGGGTATATACCCTAGTAGTATATAAGTAGTATAAAGTACTATATACCCTAGTAGTATATAAGTAGTATATAAAGTAGTATATAAGTAGTATATACCCCAGTAGCATATAAGCAGTATATAAATAGTATCTACAGTAGTAGTATATAAATAATATATACAGTAGTAGTATATAAGTAGTATATACCCTAGTAGTATATAAGTAGTATTTACAGTAGTAGTATATAAGTAGTATGTACGTAGTATATACAGTAGTAGTATATAAGCAGTATATAAATAGTATATACAGTAGTAGTATATACGTAGTATATACAGTAGTAGTATATAAGTAGTATATACAGTGGTAGTATATAAGTAGTATATACAGTAGCATGTATAGTAGTAGTATAAAAGTAGTATTTAAATAGTATATACAGTATTATTATATAAGTAGTATATAAATAGTATATACAGTATTAGCATATAAGTAGTATATACAGTAGTATGTATAGTAGTAGTATATAAATAGTATATACAGTATTAGTATATAAGTAGTATATACAGTAGTAGTATATAAATAGTATATACAGTATTATTATATAAGTAGTATATAAATAGTATATACAGTATTAGTATATAAGTAGTATATACAGTAGTAGTATATAAATAGTATATACAGTAGTAGTATATAAGCAGTATATACAGTATTAGTATATAAGTAGTATATAAGTAGTATATACAGTAGTAGTATATACAGTAGTAGTATATAAGTAGTATATACAGTATTAATATATAAGTAGTATTTACAGTAGTAGTATATAAGTAGTATATACAGTATTAGTATATAAGTAGTATTTACAGTAGTAGTATATAAGTAATATATAAGTAGTATATAAGTAGTATATACAGTAGTAGTATATAAGTAGTATTTACAGTAGTAGTATATAAGTAATATATAAGTAGTATATACAGTAGTAGTATATAAGTAGTATATACAGTAGTAGTATATAAGTAGTATATACAGTACTAGTATATAAATAGTATATACAGTAGTAGTATATAAATAGTATATACAGTAGTAGTATATACAGTGGTAGTATATAAGTAGTATATACAGTAGCAGTATATAAGTAGTATATACAGTAGTCATAATCTAAGATAGTTATTATGTGAAAATTGTACATTTTCAGTACATTAATTACGAGTTTAAGGAAGTATACTACGTATCATGTAATTTTGACATTTACAAATGAAGGACTCAACAACACCTCGACTTTCTCCGAAGGCTGAGGAGAGTCAACCTGCCACAGCAGCTCCTCTGCAACTTCTACAGATCCACTGTGGAGAGCATCCTGACAAGTTGCATCACTGTGTGGTATGGCAGTGCCACCTCTGCTGAGCGCAAGGCGTAGCAGAGGGTGGTAAAGACTGCACAGCACATCACCGCAACTGCCCTCCCACCCATACAGGGTCTCTACGACAAGAGATGTCTGAGGAAGGCAGTCAACATATCCTCAGACCCCCCAAACCCCAACCATCACCTGTTCCAACCTCTGCCCTCCGGAAGGAGGTACCGGACATCCGAGCCAGAACCACCAGGTTCAGGAACAGCTTTTACCCTAGAGCTGTCAAACTGGTCACATCAGCAGCGCCTAGCACTGTACACTTTATATATCTATACTGTTTACAACCACATACTTCACTGTACACATGTCCTGTACACGTATATATATATATATATATATATATATATATATATATATATATATATATATATATATATATATATATATATATATATATAAAATATATTATTATTATTATTATATATATGTGTGTGTATTTATATTTATATACACATATAGTCTTGTAACTGCACTGGAGAAGGAGCCTGACTGTGTTTCGTTAAACTGTACAACGCTGTATTGGTATAGTGGCAATAAAGTTTCATTGAATTGAATTGAATTATGAAGAAAAGTAATATAACCATATGAATATGAAAATATATGTTGGTGAATATATCTGTTTGTCTTTTTACAACTATTAAACACTTTCAGTTCATGACTTATGAGTGCAAAGACGTTTAATAAGCCTACTTCAGTGTACTGTGTTCTTCCTGGGAATTCTCAATGGCAGCCCTATGGAATTAAGATTCTCATAGAGAACTGTAAACAAAGCAGCTATTTAACAAAGGTTTTCCAGGACTGAGTTTATTCATTTACAGCCCATCCATAAGCTCACACGCTCTTAAGATCCCCCCTCATTAGCTCAGCAGTGTGCTGTAATTTCAGCAGTACTGAATTAAATGTGTGTAAATGGTTGATATTCGTTCTCACCTTGGAGGAGCAGCTTCTCTTCGTGGTATTCTCGTTCTCCTCAGCCACCACCTGCTACCATTCTATGTGGGGGAACTGTGTAGTCCGTATTGGGTCTCTGTAAAACTATGTAATCACACAGTGTTTGCATTGGTATCTTGGATGTCCTGGACACAATAACAGTTTATGGAAATTTTAGGGAGTCTTCAAGTTGACTCATGGAAATACAGCACGAGCAGCAGTAATGCTGGTACTCCAAGACGTATTCTACAGCGGTGTCTTTCATTCACAGTTCAACTCAGCATCCAGAAACCTGAGGGTCGCTTAGGGTTTCTACAGAAATGTGGACACACTTAAAGCATGACTGACACCGGAGACCCTAAGCAATGGCTATAGACGTATAATACGCAGTAAGGGTCACAAAACAGAATGACTAATGCGTATACAGTGTGCGAATCCATCAACAATGAAATACATTTTAATGTATTAGAAATCTACTCTAATTTGTTTCATGTGTGATGTACGCCATCTGCATATATGTCACAGCATGTTACATTTCTATGCACCTTACACTCATACCTCTCCCCAGAGTCTTATTTATTTTATTTATTGTCTTGCATGTTGCAGTTTCTGCAGTCGGTTTTGTTCTGTACTGTTCTTTGTTCTCGTTTTGTTCCATGTGGCACCTAGTTCTGGAAAAAACGTAATTTCGTTTCACTGTGTACTTGTACAGAGCTGTAATGACAATAAAAGCCACAGGACTTGACTTAAAATCAGCAAGTATATTTAAAGCACGTATATATTTCACTTGTATCTCATACCCAAAACAATAATGTGCCTAAAATGTACTAGCATATATGTATATATATATATATATATATATGCAAGTACATTTCAAGCTCATTATTGTTTTGACACTTAAGTACATATTAAAGTTCATTTATATTCATATATATATATATATATATATATATAGTACAACTCTAATACTGTAATATTGACAAGCACATTTTACCCCAGTAGTACCTCTTATACATCTACTAGCAATGTACTTTATTATGTACTTAAGCGTCTCTACTTTTTTGTCTAAACTGTGTTTTAGAACAGTTCAGTTAAGTACAGTTAGTTCCATTTAAGTATAACTGTATACCACTATTGGTTTTATTTACCATACCAATAAATATAGTATAACTATATATAACTATATAGTTAGTAAGTGAAAACAGCACAAAGTACAGTAATCATGACTGTAATGAGGTATACTAAGTATACTCAGGTCAAGCATACCTCAGTGAACTTTATCCTCCTGGGATAACTCGTTACTGTATTTCATAGGGGCTTATAATAATATCTGTTAATAAAACTACTTTTATTTAACTGTACTATATTGAGATACCACTTAGTTAAAGTAGAGATACCCAAGGTTCAATACTCCTTCAGTGTTAGTAAAGGTTCCTCCCGTTAGACCTCCACTGGAGTAACAGTACTAAAGTATGTACCTTCAGATGTACTTAAGTATGGAGAGTAACAGTACTAAAGTATGTACCTTCAGATGTACTTAAGTATGGAGAGTAACAGTACTAAAGTATCTACCTTCAGATCTACTTAAGTATGGAGAGTACCAGTACTAAAGTATGTACCTTCAGATGTACTTATGTATGGAGAGCAACAGTACTAATGTATGTACCTTCAGATGTACTTAAGTATGGAGAGTAACAGTACTAAAGTATGTACCTTCAGATGTACTTAAGTATGGAGAGAAACAGTACTAAAGTATGTACCTTCAGATGTACTTAAGTATGGAGAGTACCAGTACTAAAGCATGTACCTTCAGATGTGCTTAAGTATGGAGAGTAACAATACCAAAGTATGTCCCTTCAGATGTACTTAAGTATGGAGAGTAACAGTACTAAAGTATGTACCTTCAGATGTACTTAAGTATGGAGAGTACCAGTACTAAAGTATGTACCTTTAGATGTACTTAAGTATGGAGAGTAACAGTACTAAAGTATGTACCTTCAGATGTACTGAAGTATGGAGAGTAACAGTACTAAAGTATGTCCCTTCAGATGTACTTAAGTATGGAGAGTAACAGTACTAAAGTATGTACCTTCAGATGTACTTAAGTATGGAGAGTAACAGTACTAAAGTATGTACCTTCAGATGTACTGAAGTATGGAGAGTAAAGGTACTAAAGTATGTACCTTCAGATGTACTTAAGTATGGAGAGTAACAGTACTAAAGTATGTACCTTCAGATGTACTTAAGTATGGAGAGTAACAGTACTAAAGTATGTACCTTCAGATGTACTGAAGTATGGAGAGTAAAGGTACTAAAGTATGTACCTTCAGATGTACTGAAGTATGGAGAGTAACAGTACTAAAGTATGTACCTTCAGATGTACTTAAGTATGGAGAGTAACAGTACTAAAGTATGTACCTTCAGATGTACTGAAGTATGGAGAGTAAAGGTACTAAAGTATGTACCTTCAGATGTACTTAAGTATGGAGAGTAACAGTACTAAAGTATGTACCTTCAGATGTACTGAAGTATGGAGAGTAACAGGAGCATGGTTTATTACGGCTCTAATGACCTATTATCATTTCTGGAACAGGACTCTTCGTCAGCTCAGTGTAGGTGAAGAGACTCTAGTGTCTCTCAGTCCACCAGTCTTTAATAGAAGCTCATTCATTAGTCTGAGACTGACGACTATTCACATCATCATCAGCACAGAACACTGAAGGAGAACAGGTTCCATTAGCTAGAACCAAGCTCTGTCCAACAGGTCGGCACAAGCTCAAAAAGATGTGTCCAATACTATTAAACTATGAGATATAAACCACATGGGGATGTTTTATAAGCCACATGCCAGCGTTCTCACGCTATGATGATGTCATACTGTGGTGGTGAAGTACGTCCACCTAAAAAGCTGTTCTCCTCAGTGATATCATGCTCTAGCTAAAGCTGGAACGGCTGAGTGAGATGTTTAGCTCCCTGTACGTCGCTCAGTGGACAAGGGAGTCCATAAGAGAGCCACATCTGGATGCACCTAGGTTACTGTCCTGTGTGCCGCTACATTTACATTTATGGTCTTTATGCTTTGAGGTCTTATCCAGAGCCACCTACAGTCTGATCAGTACAAACACAGGTAGGTGAAGGTAGTGAAGGTAGAGTCTTGCCGAAGGACTCTTATTGGTATGGTGTGGGGTCCTTGCATGTACGATGGTCCAGAAGTGCCAAACATATTAACATTCAAGAAAACAAAATTACAAAAGTAAAAAGAAATTACGAGACGTGAAACATTTTTACCAGTAACAAAACACTTTTACAAACCGTGCATTCTGATAGAAGGGCAGGTCTAACACACAGGAAGTGCTTGTTGTCAATTAAACTGTTGCATTGTTAGAGTGAGTGGAGTTTGGGATGGTGACAAAGCCAAAACCCGTTTCGTCCATTTGTGGCACGCGTTTTTATCCAGCTGGCTGGCTGTGGAAGATCTTGAGAGTTTTTAAACGAGCAGATGGAAGAAAGTGGCAAACATGCGATGTCTAAACCACATGGGCTGTATAAAGTTGAGCCAACATGATCAAACAGATTTTCAATGTGGATCCTTTAAGTGAACATGGTGATCCAGGTGGTCCCACAGATACTCAATTGGGGTTCAGGTCTAGTGAATTCCGGGGCCAGGGTACAACCTGAAAGTCTTGGTCATGCTCTTCCAACCAGTGTCATTCAAAGCTTTTTTTTTTTTTTTCTTTTCAGGAAATTAACTAAAATGCCAAAAAATAGCTGAAAATGTCATTTCTGACTCTTAAATTATTTACTGAACTAACTTAAACAGGGAAAAAAATGCAGGAAATGAGGGAATAATAAGTAAACTGGACTCAGAAAGGAAAATGAGTCTTAAAAAACATAGTCTTGTCTAAAATTCTCACCCAAGAAAACACTGAGCGAAGCACCCGTGGACTACAGTGGTCCACCACCCTCTTGTTACCCCGGATCTTCGCATGGCATTGGACATGTCCACCATATTGGGACCCATATGTCCTAACAGTCCTTTTACAACAGTAGCCTGAATGCTGACAACAGAACAGTTTTCCAAATACCTAATTTACTGTTAGATTAGACTAACTTTGGTCACAAAATAGACAACGAGGGCAGAAAGCTACATCTAACGTTGTCTATACAGAGCAGAATCCTGCCTGGCTTACTGCTTATACATCATGTCATTGGCTGAATCCCAAATAGCTCCCTGCTCCCTATTGAGTGCACTACGTATCTTAGAAAATACAGGCCTCTACATCCAAAGAGTGTACTAAATGTTAGCTAAAGAGTCGGACAGCACATGACTCAACAAAACTATCCTTCTGTTGGACTTATACTCTACAGTTTGAGGGCGGAAGCCATTATTCCATGAGCTCCCTAGCACACTACATAGGGATCAGGGAGCCATTTGGGATTCAGCCATTGTTTTGAGGGGAAGCGGCGCCCTCTGTCGGTAGCTCTGTCTCTTATCAGGCCGTCTGCTTATCAGTGCTGCACTGCCGGCGCAGAGAGTCGTTTGTGTCAGCTAGGCTGATCTCGCAGTAGCAGTTGACTCTCTGCTGGTAACACGAATTAAACCCCAGAGAAAAGAGACTAAGGGAGTGTTTGGCCTGCTAAGTGATATTTAGTCTGAGTGTGCAGGTCGGCGCCATGTCTCTACGGACGTTGCCGCTACTCGTTATTAATCTGGGCGGCGAAATGCTTTATATCTTGGACCAACGTCTACGAGCCCAGAATGAAACTGACGATAAAACACAGAAAGGTAACCTAGTCAGAGGTAGCTGGTCCCTCTGTAGCTCCATATTCACTCTAGCCTCCTAGCGAAGCTAATCCCCCTTCGGTAGAATAGGCTGGCGTTAGCTTGTTAGCCGACTTTTCCAGTCCACCTTAACAAAGGGCTGTTACAGCGTGTTGCTGGCTCACGCGCCCTATTCGAAATGCTGCGTCTGCCGTGCCTTTTAAGGTGGAACAGAGAGTTCAGCCAACAAGCTAACTTAAGTTAGTTAGAAGAGGAAATATCTGTCAACTGTTGCTTTGTCCTTTACATATTGGCCCCAGAACCTTTATTTTTCCACAGATTATTAACTAAATAATAAACATTTGGTCTGGAAAGCTTTTAAATCCCGGTTTAAAGTCCTGAGTCGGGCTTGTTCATATGCGCACATTGTGCGCAGTCTCTCTGAAAATACAGGAGCCTGAAACTAATTGATCAGTGTGAAACAACACCACTCAGACAAACACCTACACTCACTGTCCGTCTTATCAGCTCCACTGAGCATATAGGACACTCTGTAGTCTTACAGGTACAGACTGTAGTCCATCTGTTTCTCTGTGTACTGTATTACCCTGTTCTTCAATGGTCGGGACCCCCACAGGACCACCACAGAGCAGGTATGATGTGGGTGGTGGATCATTCTCAGCACTGCAGTGACACTGACGTGGTGGTGGTGTGTTAGTATGTGTGGTGCTGGTGTGAGTGGATCAGACCCAGGAGTGCAGCTGGACGCCTCAGTGTCACTGCTGGACTGAAAGTTGTCCACCAACCAAAACTACCCGGCCAGCAGCCACGATTACAGACATCCAGTGAGCAGTGGTGTCCTCCATGAGTCATCCCGCTAGTGCCAGCACTGCTGGCCGACAGCTACACCACACAGGACTACATGCACACAGACTGTTACCACGACTGTCCTTAACACCACGTCACCGCCACCAAAGACTGCAGTGGTGTCGTACCAGACTGTCATGGAGTGACTCAGAATGGCAGCGGGTCATCTTCAGTGACGAGTCCCGCTTTAGTCTGGGTGGAGACGACCAACGAACCCGTGTGTGTGGAGGAGCCATGGTCAGCACAAAGATGAACGGTTTGTTGTCACACGTCCAGAAGACCTGGTGTCCCTCCACCTCCACCCCTACCACACCATCTGCAGGAACTATGTGAGGATATCCAAGCTGCATGGGATGGATTATCACAGGACACCATTAGGAACCTCTACAGCTCCATACCGAGACGTCCAGCATGTTGGGTTAGCCCGACTCCATACTGAGAGACAGACTTCTGTATGTGTAGCTCAATAAATATTGATCATATCAGTCTAAATGTATCATCAGTTATTGATCCTGGTCACCTTTATCCTCCTTCCCAACACCACCGCACTCCCACACCTCCTTCTGGGTGCAGCTGTTGCTTTAGTGTATGTAGCGTTGCATCCCAGGCAGTCCCTGTTAGGATCTCCTGCTCACTCTCCAAGAACTGGACTGTAGTCTCATACTCACTGAATTAAACTCACTCTGCTTTCACTCTGTTTGCAGGATTTTGGTCAGACGAGGACAGGAAAAGAGGTATACTGGTTTACCCCCCTGTGCCGTAGTTTAGTCCCCTTTAGATCCGTCCTCCAGAGAACAGGGTAAAGGGTAATGATGCGTTTACCGTCATATCGTTCAGTTAATCCACAAACAGTATGTTGTACACAGTGTCCGTGCAGCATTCGATCTGATTTGAACTGATGACATGTTGCATCATATTTAATACGGGACTGTTCAAAGCCAGAGCTCAAAACTCCATTTATTTAATTTCCAGTCAAAACAAGAGGAGGAGGCTCACTGACAGTCCTTCAAAGAGCCTCACCTCCAAAGTTCAGTCTTAAAAGCTGGTTCAGGATCGTCTGCTTCTTCTCACCATCCAAATAACCCCAAACACATTCAGTGGTGTTGAGGGTCTGGACTCTGGGGTGGTCAGTCCATTGTTCTGAGAACACCAGCAGCCTCCTGGTTTGTTGTGTCTGGATTCTCCTTTTCTCAGTGAGGATCTTCTTGAACAGCTACACCTCCTTTAAGACCTCCATAGCGTTGAGGTTCTCACAGTGGACGAAGGATGGACAGGAACACCTGTGGATGTTCTCAGGTCTGAAGCTGGAGTGGAGCTTGATGTTCTCCTCTCTCTCAGAGATGGAGGCTGTAACTGCTGTTCACCTGATGGAGACTTTGTTGGTGGGTCTACCAGTTTTGGTGGGTCTACTCACTTTCAGTCTCTCAAAAAGACGCACCTCCAACGTTCAGTCTTAGAAGCTGGTTCACCGTCTTCCACGTCCAGTGGTGTTGAGGTTCTGGACCCTGGGGTGGTCAGTCCGTTATTCTGAGAACACCAGCAGCTTCTTTGTTGGATGTGTCTGGATTCTCCTTTTCTCAGTGAGGAGCTTCTAGAACAGCTACACCTCCTCTCAGACCTCCGTAGCATTGAGGTGTCTTCTCAAAGTGGAGGAAGGATGGAGAGGAAGACCTGTGGATGTTCTCAGATCTGAAGCAGGAGTGGAGCTTGATGTTCTCCTCTCTCTCAAAGATGAAAGCTTTCAGTGCTGTTTATCTGAGTTGGTGGTCTACCAGGTCTTCCAGGTGGTTTTTAGGAGCTCCTTTGTCTCTGCAGATTGTTTTCTTGGATTATCTAATCTCAGAGTCAATCTAAGAGTCAATAGGTGATTTGACTGGAGAGTAAATAAATGAGGGGTGGTCTCTGACCTTTTCACAGCCCTGGATGGAATGAGGTTTGACCATGTTGATCTCTCTCACTGTCTGCAGTGCTGAATGATATAGTGCGCACCATGTTCAGTAGACCGTTCATGGAGGAGCTGATGAAGCCGCAGGATCTCTACTCGCACAGAGCCTTGCGCTGCGTACTGACACGCCTAGCTCACACCTCCATCATGAGGCTCAACCCTGCTAGCATGGACAGGGTGAGGAACCTTTTTGATCATTAGTATTATTAGATTGTGGATCTCCAGTATATCCTGTCTTATAGTTGGGTTATTAAAGCTTTGAGATGGATTATAAATCCTTTGTGTAATACCTACACCAGCACGTATAACAGCTGCAACTCAACTTGGCTTGTACTCGACAAGTTTCTGGATGTAGCCACATCAATGTTCAGACACTCTTACATCAAAGACCTGAGCAAGTGGGCCAGATTTGGTGGATGCCTTCCTTGGCAAAGTTCCGAGAAGAATTCCCTGTAGGCTGGGATTGTAGCCACTGCTGGTAGACCCGTATGACCGTACGCTTCCATACACCTGCAGATTCAGCTACTGCCTTCACACTATGGTCTTTGGCCACGCCCACATGCTCAGTCACTCCGTTTAGCCAATCATTAACATCTGCTCTGGAGCCATTTTCCACACATGGGACGAGACATTCCCTGCACTGTACCACCTCTTCCCAATCTATGGATCCCGTCACTCACACCCCACAGGTATTTATATCCAACGGAACACTAAGCATGGTTGTAAGTTGCTCTGGATAAGAGCGTCTGCTAAATGCCTTAAATGTAAATGTATAGACGCATCATACTTGTCACTACAGCGCCATCTGCAGGAGCCTGGGGTTACTACCACCTTAAACACACCTTACCACCCTTTGTCTGCTGAGGTAATTATTAAACAGCTTTGGAAACATACAAAAATATATTGATCCAATCTCACCAGAAGAATTCCAACCAAAATAAGCAATCATTTTAAACATAGTTGGAGAATTAACGGTCATGTCAAGTGATACAGTGACATGGTAAGTGGCATATTTTTTTTCATTTTGTACGTGGATAGTCAGTTAGCTGATCTTTAACATAGTTTTTTTTTTAGAAATGTATATATAACATGTGACATAACTTTGACATAGGCCTCACTGTATGTTTAATTTGTTCTCCTGATATGTGAAATTCAACAAAAAACTTTTGACTCTCAGGTGTCATCAAAACAGACAACCTTTAGAATGCGCCATGTTGTATTAATACTCCTATAACCTCACGAGTCCAGTCCAACTCATTTAAACTCATTTAAACATGATATTTCATATTTCCCTGCCAAAATAACACCTCACAACTTATACAGGTGTGCGCCTTCACAAGCCCCTCGTATGTCAGTGTGTTTCCCAATACAGTAGAGCCAGTTACTAAAATTAGAAATCATACACAATTTAAATTTACGGATTTCCGTGTTTACATTTACTTCCTGTACTGGATGTGTTTGAACACCAACAGCACCATACCAATCCATCTTTATCTTCTTAAATAATGTAAAATATTGTTTAATATTATGTAGTATATTTTATATTATATAGATACTTTATATATGGTATATCATATAGTGTTTTGGAGATACACATCTTTGGGTTCTTGTTTAAGTGTTTGTGATGTTTGCAGCTGTATGACCTGATGACGATGGCGGTTAAGCACCAGATCTTGCTGTGTCCACGGCCTCGGGATCTCCTGCTCATCACCTTTAATCACATCGACGCGGTCAGGGAGATGGTCCGAGACAGCCCCTGCCTCTTTAACCAGATAAATGACGCACACCGCCAAATCATAGAGGTACCCGTTCACAAAGCACCCAGCCTCAAAGGTCTAATCACTGAGAAATCGAATTTACTCTATTTACAGTTCTGTCCCTTCACTCCCCAGTGTAATAGGTTTAAATCTGTAAAAGTGCTGAGTAGCATGATAATAAAATAGACGTGCTGAATAGATTAGCACTTAGACCCTCATTTAGTTTGTATATTAATATTAATACCAAAATAATAAAACAACCCTGATGTGGGGCTAATAAAGGACTGTCTTGTTTTGATTGTTTTCTTAGAAACTAAAAACGTTTGTCTTCTGTTTTTATCCAGATAAGAGATCAATAGATATTCAAATAGTTATTGACAGTTATTACAGTTTAATAATTAAATAGTTATTGACAGTTATTACATTTTTATAATAGTTATTTATAGTTATTACAGTTTAATAATTAAATAGTTATTGATAGTTATTACAGTTTTATAATTAAATAGTTATTGACAGTTATTACATTTTTATAATAGTTATTTATAGTTATTACAGTTTAATAATTAAATAGTTATTGATAGTTATTACAGTTTTATAATTAAATAGTTATTAATAGTTATTACAGTTTAATAATTAGATAGTTATTGACAGTTATTACAGTTTAATAATTAAATAGTTATTGATAGTTATTACAGTTTTATAATTAAATAGTTATTGACAGTTATTGCAGTTTAATAATAGTTATTGATAGTTATTACAGTTTTATAATTAAATAGTTGTTGATAGTTATTACAGTTTTATAATAGTTATTGATAGTTATTACAGTTTAATAATTAAATAGTTGTTGATAGTTATTACAGTTTAATAATTAAATAGTTATTGATAGTTATTACAGTTTTATAATAGTTATTGATAGTTATTACAGTTTAATAATTAAATAGTTATTATTAGTTATTACAGTTTAATAATTAAATAGTTATTGATAGTTATTACAGTTTAATAATTAAATAGTTATTGATAGTTATTACAGTTTTATAATTAAATAGTTATTAATAGTTATTACAGTTTAATAATTAGATAGTTATTGACAGTTATTACAGTTTAATAATTAAATAGTTATTGATAGTTATTACAGTTTTATAATTAAATAGTTATTGACAGTTATTGCAGTTTAATAATAGTTATTGATAGTTATTACAGTTTTATAATTAGTTATTATTAGTTATTACAGTTTAATAATTAAATAGTTATTGATAGTTATTACAGTTTAATAATTAAATAGTTATTGATAGTTATTACAGTTTTATAATTAAATAGTTATTAATAGTTATTACAGTTTAATAATTAAATAGTTATTGACAGTTATTACAGTTTTATAATAGTTATTGATAGTTATTACAGTTTAATAATTAAATAGTTATTGATAGTTATTACAGTTTAATAATTAAATAGTTATTGACAGTTATTACAGTTTTATAATAGTTATTGATAGTTATTACAGTTTTATAATTAAATAGTTATTGACAGTTATTACAGTTTTATAATAGTTATTGATAGTTATTACAGTTCTATAATAGTTATTGATAGTTATTACAGTTTAATAATAGTTATTGATAGTTATTACAGTTTTAAAATAGTTATTGACAGTTATTACAGTTTTATAATTAAATAGTTATTGATAGTTATTACAGTTTAATAATAGTTATTGATAGTTATTACAGTTTTATAATTAAATAGTTATTGATAGTATTACAGTTTTATAATTAAATAGTTATTGACAGTTATTACAGTTTAATAATTAAATAGTTATTGATAGTTATTACAGTTTTAACTGTATATAAGTTAAACATCTTCTACAGAACAAACTTAAACAAACTTTGTACACATTATTAATTTGTTTGCCAATTTTTTTTACGTATTGAGAAAAAACAAAACAGCAAAATAAAAGCATGGAATATAAAACGTGCTATAATAATTGTACAGGATGTATTTTATATTTTATATATTGTAGTTTTTTCTGTATATTAAGTTCAGCGGGTGAACAGTAATTGTATATCGTTGCTGTTTCCAAAATGACAACTTTGCAGGAGAGGGCAAAAACGTAGTTTCAATCTAGTGTAAGTCAATGGAACCAGACTTTTTTTGCAAGTGCTTTTGGGCCATTCATGATGAAATTGTCACACAATGTAAATGTCAGCGCATGTGATTAAACGATGCAGAAAAGTTTAAATTAAAAATATAGAGATACATGTTTTTTTTGGACAGCAGCGATATTAAATCATGCAGCTGTATAATGATTCGATCTTATCTTAGTTAATCAAGTTTTAATTAAAACCGTATTGACATTTCTTTCTTCTGCTTGTCTTTCAGATTTATACACCCTTATCAGATGGTGAGCTTCAACTCATGAGGCAAACCTTGCTCGCTCTCTTTCAAGACATGCATGTCAGGGTGAGGTCTTCATTAATGAGGACTGTTTTAAATAGTCTGTTTTAATTTTCTTTCAGGAACATTTTGGCACTGAAATCTTGTTTGGCTAACACTTTACAGCAGAGCAGATTGATCACAGGCCAGCCTGTGAATCTTCCGTTCTTATGCGTTATGAAGGGAAGTTCATGTGAACGGTTAGTGAGCTGTAATGAAACGAAATGTACCTGTAATGACCGAGTCACTTCAGACGAGTCACTTCACCTGTCAGTTCCTCTTTTTTGGGGATTTAAACTTAAATTTGAACGTGCTATTTTGAGGGTATGCTTTGATATCTGATATTTTTTTATCTTCCAGGTATCCATCTTTCTGAAAGAGAAAATCCAAAACCCAGATGGCCGTTTTGTATTGTCCGCTTCAGGTCCGGTTCCCCATGGCTTTGAGGTCCCGGGGTTAATCAGGTAAACCGTACAGGGTCACGTAACCCGATGCTGGACACCATCTTGACCTGAAAGTTAGACATTGTATGTTCAAACATTCGTAGACATCAGCTCATCCAGTGTTTCTTCACTAGTAGCCACTAGTAGTGACCAGTAGTAAACCAGTAGTGACTGGGTTTTAGTGGTAACAGTTACTGATAGGACCCTAACCCTAGTCAGTTATCACGGGTTCATCTGAACACTTAATACCCACACACGGGCTGGTGTCTGGTTTCTGTTCAGGATTGTAAATCTTCTTCTCTGTTCATCTGCTCTTGTGTTATTGTTTTGCTTTAATCAATCAATCAGTCAATGTTTATTTATACAGTATAGCACTTTTACAACCAGCGTTGTCTCAAAGCAGCTTCACAGAAAATCAGTTTGTTATACAAAAAAAGAAAAGAAAAAAACACAAAGTTAATGTACAGACATTGGTGGGGGTGGTCCAAGGGGGGTTTAACTTTCCTATAAATACAAAAGATAAACCACACCTCATCATCTTTATTCTGTGGAAATTTATATCCAAGTTTCCCCTGAATTAGGTAAACAAAAATGCTATCTAATTTGATCTACATTTAAACAGTGCATTCGTCTGACAAGCACAGGTCTTTATGGAAAAGGAAGAAATGACATCACCAACTAATCGACTGTTAAATTTGTCAACTAATTTGCTTGCAGGTTTTTAGTCGACTAAGTCGATTAATCGTTGCCGCCCTATTGCCGTTAGGGAGTTCAATGGGGGCTTGTACCTGGACTTTCTTTAAATCTACTTTGGGGGCTTTGTACCCCTCCAGCTGGGCACTGGATATGGCAATGGCATGCCCAAGTGCGACTTTTTAATCTCTGGTTTATAACATATACATTTTTATTGTATTTGAATAATACAAGTCTCTGTGTTTCTCTCTCTCAGGTGGTTTAACAGCAGAGGCAGGGAGGTAAGAAGACGGGAATTTCCGAACGGAGGCTGTTACACCAGCGCCGTGAGAGAAGGCTCATTCGACATTGCTGGAGACCGAGTGACACGTCTAGGCACAAACAAGTGAGCGCCGCACGCCACCATTACGTGTAGTTGTGTGTCATTAAGCTGTCTGTCTTTTTCGCAGGCAGTTATGAGGGTTTGGGTTACACGTTTCTGTTTGTGTAGTGTTTTTGGAAGTCTCCAATATCTATTCTGTCACTCAGGGTGATGCATGGGGCTTGCACATCCAATTTTGAAACATTCCTCAAGCAAATTCCACAATTTGCATATTCCCTGAGAGCGAGTGAAACCAAAACAACGAGGATTAGACAGGGTGCTCAGTCTTGTGTGTCATGTCCTCCAGTAAACCCCTCCAGTATAAATTCTTTGCCTTAAATACCCCTTGAGATGTGTGGGTTCATGTAGTTGCTGTCTGAAGAAAAACAAGTATCCCCAAAATGGTGGCTTTACAGGAGAGGGCAGAATCCTCTTTAATATTAATGGAAGTCAATGGAACCAGACTTACCAAGCAATTATGGCCCATTTCTGTTGGTCCATGCATCATGAAATTTTCCCACAGTGGAAACAACAGCAGCAATTAAAAAATTATAAAAAAAGGAGATACATGCGACAGTATTTAGATTAGACGGCTGTTTCAGACATGTCTTGGAACCCAGGAGCTAAATGAATGAGCTGTAGATCTGCAGAGTGCTCCTATATGGTCAGTGGAGCTGATAAGATGGATCAGGAGTGTAGATACATTGAGGCGGTCATCACGTTATGCCTGATCGGTGTGTGAAAGCCATACAGAAATGGCCTGACTTGAGAATCAGTGTGTGATGACTACTTTGGCATCACTCGTCGATTCAGAGATCTCCACTATTTCTAGTTTCAACCATGTGTCCAGGTTCTGTGCACTTGGTTCCCAGGGAGGTACCGCAGTGCTTTCACTTCACAGTGGGCATGACAACAATGGAAATGAACTGTCACCGAAGACACATACTCAAAAGCCGGCACTGGACAGCCATGCAGCTGCCTTGCGTTTCACAAACAACCTGAGTTTGGTTCAACAGGGTTTTCCGGATATCGCCGATGTCTAAAGAAAAACAGGTATCTCCAAAATGGCAACTTTTACAGGAGAGGCCAAAAACCTCATTTGATCTGAATGGGAGTCAATGGAACCAGACGTCTTTCCAAACAGTTTTGGGCCATTTCTGTTGGTCCATGCTTAATGAAATTTCCACACAGTGTAAACATCATATCATGTGATCAAATGAGGCATAAAAGTAAAAATCAACAAAAATGGAGATACATGTTTTTCTTTGGACAGCGACGATATGATAAAGCCAGCTAGCAACATATTCAGTGTTTAATTGTTGGAAAGTGTTTCCTCCTTAACATGCTACAGCCTCCAGGAGCCTAAGGACCTTGTTGAGTAATGTTTGCTCAGTGAACTTTATTTGTGCAGGTACTGCACGACCTCATCTGAAGACACCCGCACCTCAGAAACCTCCAAAAGCACCTCTAAAGCCAAGCAGGTAAATCATTATCCCTAAACTGTACTGGAAGCATCTTTATTCCATGAGGAATGGAACAGAAGTTGCTTTATGGATAGACGAGGTTTAGCTCATGATACGATTTCACCTTGCTATGTTTCACTCCCGGCCCAAACTCGCCATGTTTCAGTCATTAGCTGGACCAGGTGTGGTGGGTAAGGGTTGGGGCTAAACTCTTTAGGAGACCTGACTTCTATACTTTAGCGTAATCCAGCGAGAACTTCAGACCGCTTGTGTTGCTCCACTCACCCTGAAACGCTCCCACAGTGTAAAGTTTAGCTGTTGTTTCCAAATGGTGTAAAATGCGGTTTGGGGTTTAGCAGATACATATAACTGTGTGCATTACATAGGAGAGTGTGGATCCAAACCCTCTGGCCAAGGAGGAGCTGAATCTGCTGGCTAAGCTGATGGGAGGGATGGAGGTGTGGAATCTCTCGCACGCAGATGCAGCAATCAGAGTGAACCTGTTCCCCTCAGACGAGGACGAGGGGTAAGAAGGAGACATGCTTTTAAAGCTTCCCCCGTGCCAACTGGCTCACGGCCTAGTTAAACTCCACTGCTTTGGTGGTGAGTCTCGCAGCCCCTGCCACACTCTGCTACTGGGCAAAGTGTCCAAATGGCATCTACCGGATCTGGTTCACCACCCAGCGTATGTTGTTGTGTCGGCTGTCTGTATTGTTTCTGGAGAAGGTCTTCCTGAAGAGGTGACAACATCGTCACCTTCGCCCTCACTCTCTTTCTTCCCCTACTCTTGTTTCCTCCTCTGACTGTCATCCATTTACTTTGAAGTCTTTTTGGTTGTGTACAGCCCCAAGGCGTGACCTGTGTTGACCTTGACCTGTGTTGCGCTAACATCATAACATTCCACCAGTGATTATAGGCTATTTCCTGTCACTCTGACGCTGTAGAACCATGTAGGACGTATAGACGCTGTTGAAAACCAGCTGTTGATTTCTCACTCAGGCAAGAACGCTTGCAAGTCACTCTGGATAAGGGCACTTTCCGATCACCTATCTGTACAGGTGTAAAGATAATGGCTGGTTTTATCTTCTTCTTTGTCTGTAGCTGTAGCTGTTCCTGTTTAAGAGAGAATATTGTTCACAGTGTTGGTGAATGAAACCAGACATCCACCTATAAAAGGTCCTCACAGACAGTTATTACAGGAGATGGTTATGAATATACTGCCTGACGTCTGAGACACTGTTTCACGGTAGTATTGAGAAGGGTTTGGTCTAAAACTCGTACAACAGAAATAACATGGTTGTGAAGCAAATTAGTCCCCCAAAAAAACGTTTACTATCATCAACATTCCAGATAAACACTTGTTGTACGTTCACTGGCGGGTTGGATAGTAAATATGTGGGAATATGTCTATACAGTGGGGAAGATAAGTATTTGATATACTGCTGAAGTTTTGGAGAGGTCTGTAATATTTATCGTAGGTAGACTTCAACTGGGAGAGACAGAATCTCAACAATTAATTTGCATTTTATTTCATGAAATCAGTATTTGATCACCAACCAGCAAGAATTCTGGCTCTCACAGACCTGTTAGTGTTTCTTTAAGAAGTCCTCCTACTCTGCACTCATTACCTGTATTAATTGCACCTGTTTGAACTCGTTACGTGTGTAAAAGACACCTGTCCACAAACTCAGTCAATCACACGCCAACCTCTCCACCATGGCCATGACCAAAGAGCTGTCTAAGGACAGCAGGGACAACACTGTAGACCTGCACAAAGCTGGGATGGGCTACAGGACAAATAGGCAAGCAATGGAAGACAATGGAAGAAACACAAGATGACCGGCAATCTTCTTTGGTCTGGGGCTCCGTGCAAGATCTCGCCTAATAAGGGCGATTCTAAGAAAGGTCAGAAATCAGCCCAGGACTACACGGGAGGACCTGGTCAATGACCTGAAGAGAGCTGGGACCACAGTCTCAAAGAGGACCTTTAGTAACACACTGTGCCCTCACGGTTTAAAATCCTGCGGGGCACTCAAGGTCCCCAATGCTCACGCCAGCACATGGCCAGGCCCGTTTGAAGTTCGCCAGTGACCACCTGGATGATCCAGAGAAGGCATGGGAGAAGGTCGTGTGGTCTGATGAGACCAAAACAGAGCTTTTTGGTGTCTACTCCACTCGCGGTGTTTGGAGGAAGGTAGGATCAGTAAAACCCCAAGAACACCATCCCAACTGTGAAGCATGGGGGTGGAAGCATCATACTTTGGGGGCGCTCCTCTGCAAAGGGGACAGGACGACTGCACCGTGCTGAAGGGAGGATGGATGGGGTCATGTATTGTGAAAGTTTGTCCAACAACCTCCTTCCTCAGTAGGAGCATTGAAGATGGGTCGTGGCTGGGTCTTCCAGCCAGGGCGACTAAGGAGTGGCTCCGTAAGAAGCATTTCAAGGTCCTGGAGTGGCCTAGCCAGCCTCCAGACCTGAACCCAATAGAGAATCTTTGGCGGGAGCTGAAAATCAGTGTTCCCCAGTGACAGCCCCAAAACCTGAAGGATCTGGAGAAGATCTGTATGGAGGAGTGGGCCAAGATCCCTGCTCAAGTCGAAAACGTCTGACCTCTGTAACTGCAAACAAAGGCTTCTGTACCCAATATTAAGTTTCTTCTATTGTATTAAATACTTATGTCATGGAATAAAATGTAAATTAATTATTTATAAATCATACCATGTGATTTCTGGAGTTGAAGTGTACCTATGATAAAAACAACAGACCTCTCCATTCTTTGTAGGTGGTACAACTTGCAAAACCGGCAGCGTATCAGATTTTTATTTTCCCCAGTGTATGTGTGTTGTAGACATGGTGTGATCCCTGGTTCCCATCACAGCCACTGTAAAGAACATCTGAGTCTCTACAATCAACCATTTTCACACCAAACCCACTCTGACGACTCTGTTTACGTCTCAACGGTTGAATTAAGTAGACATTTGGAATTTGAATTCACTGGAATGTCCCTGTACCTTGTAATAGTTAAAAGAGTGAACATTAGAGAAGTGTAATGAAGGACAGAACAGTCTGTCCAGAGAACATGAGGAGCTGTTGAGTTCTGATGGTGTACGTCCCAAACCTCCCACATGTTCTAAGAGACGTTTTTCCTTACAGGGGAATCTCAGCGGGGGTTAACGAGTCATCATCTGGCGTCATAAACATTCAGGCAACAAAGGTAAGGATCTGTCCCCTGGCAGGTCTTAAGCCTGTATTTGCATGAATACCTTCGGTATGTCTTCTAACTAGATGGATGTTCATCGCTTAAGGCTGCTGGTGCTCTTCTGCTTATAGCCAAGAGCTATTTATCCGAGGCACTAAATCACAGGCTGGAGTTCATCTCAGACCTCAGGCTGTTACGTTGTCATTAAATCAAATGTACAGAGAGATCGTAAAACAATCTTCCTTTGGTTTTACACATACCAGACTACATGGTGACGTGGGCAGGGTGATGGTGTATTATATATCAGACTGAAAACTGGTATCAGGTCTCGAGAAATACAATAGGAAGACCTGAACTTGGGCCCAGGGGTCCGGTTATTCACTCTGGAATTGTGCACCCATGCTAATAAGACCACCCTTCATTTATTTACCCTTTCCCGTTGACAGGAAGTTACAAAGAAGTACCAACCCTACATGTAATATTAGGTTTTCAGTGTTTAGTGCGTCCACTCTTTATTACAGCTTCCTTTTTTCGGGAGACACACCCCCAAAGTTCAGTCTTAGAAGTTGGTTCAGCATCTGAATCTTCTCACCATCCATATAACCCAAACACACTCAGTGGTGTTGAGGGTCTGGACTCTGGGGAGGTCAGTCCATTGCTCTGAGAACACCTCCTTTTCTTAGTGAGGATGTTCTTGAACAGCTACACCTCCTTTCAGACCTCCATAGCTCCAAGGTTTCTTCTCACAGTGGAAGAAGGGTGGAGAGGATCACCTGTGGATGTTCTCAGATCTGAAGCAGGAGTGGAGCTTGATGTTCTCCTCTTTCTTTAAGTGCTGTTGATGTGATGGGGACAGTGTTGGTGGGTCTTCTGGGTCTTTCAGGTGGTTGTTAGGTGTCCTGTAATGATCTGTAGCTTTTAATCAATTCTTGAACTTCCGTTGGAAACTGGAAATGTATTTTCCTGGATTATTTTATATTAAATCTCAGTGTTGGTGGGTCAGTCGGGTCTTCCAGGTGGTTGTTAGGAGCACTATTTTCTTTGAAGGTTTTTAAAACTCCAGTTCTCCATCCTTATAAAAGTAGCTCATCTTATCTCCTGGAAAATGAGTAGTGTATTCCTAATTAGTTTAGCTAATCCAGTTGTGGTTGGTGTGGCTCAGTGGTTAACACCACTACTCACCACATATCAACCCCCACAGTTGACAGTGGTTCGAATCCCAAACTGGGTAGCAAATGCTGAGCTACAACAATAAGAGTCCTTGGGCAAGACTCCTAACAATGCACTGGCCTACCTGTAAAATGAGTAACCTTGTAAGTCGCTCTGGATAAGAGCATCAGCTAAAAATGCCTAAATGTAATGGCAGCTTTGACCTTAAATTTAATAAATGGAGGGTGGTCTGTTGACTACTGTAGAGGACTGAGGGGTGGGCGGTATTTACGATATTTTAATTTCCTGAAATTTAGTAAGCTGAGTGTTGTAAATGTACAACATAAACTGTATTTTGATTTTAAAGGTTTGATTTTAATTTTAAAGGACAACATAAACGGTATTTTGATTTTAAGGGTTTGATTTTAATTTTAAAAGTACAACACAAACTGTATTTTGATTTTAAAGGTTTGATTTTAATTTTAAAAGTACAACATGAACGGTATCTTGATTTTAAGGGTTTGATTTTAATTTTAAAGGAACAACATAAACTGTATTTTGATTTTAAAGGTTTGATTTTAATTTTAAGGTACAACATAAACTGTATTTTGATTTTAAAGGTTTGATTTTAATTTTAAAAGTACAACATAAACGGTATTTTGATTTTAAAGGTTAGATTTTAATTTTAAAAGTACAACATAAACTGTATTTTGATTTTAAAGGTTTGATTTTAATTTTAAAGGAACAACATAAACTGTATTTTGATTTTAAAGGTTTGATTTTAATTTTAAAAGTACAACATAAACTGTATTTTGATTTTAAAGGTTTGATTTTAATTTTAAAGGTACAACATAAACGGTATTTTGATTTTAAAGCTTAGATTTTAATTTTAAAGGAACAACATAAACTGTATTTAGATTTTAAGGGTTTGATTTTAATTTTAAAGGTACAACCTAAACAGTATTTTGATTTTAATGCTGTGTTCAGACTGCCGGGCATTAGCTCCCAGTATAACCTGCCTTATGATGCCCACCTTGTAATGACACATGTAGCATACATTACGTATCAGAATTTACTCAGTAAAGTGTGTTGTGGTATAATATTGCCCCCATAATGTATAAATATCATCATATTACCCCACGATGGGGTATAAGAGACGTGTTTCTCATCAAGTGCACGGTGTGTCTGTTGTTATACAGGATCATCAGGCCGACACTGAGCTGACTCGCATCGCAGCCGAGTTCTCCGAGCAGCAGGGCCAGCCCGACAAGCCCAGCAACAAAGGCGATGACCTGCTGGCCATGTTGGACGAACTCTAAAGCGAACTCATTTACATTAATACGCTACATGCATCATAGAGAGAAATGAGAGCGTGTGTTTGCTATAGTTAGCTGGAGAACCTGTTTTAGTTTTACAATATTCTTATTCAAGCAACACAAGCGACTCAAGCAACACCTGTGATCTCCACTGAAGACCTTCCCTTTGTAAAGCTTTACTGTGAGCACAAATCAAAGCGTGTAGTGAAATGTTTTGAATTACACTCACGCTGAGCTCACCTGACCTGCTCTCTAGGTAGGGCCCTTGTTCGGGCAGCATCTGAACTCGGGGGGAATTCAAACTCCAGCCTGTTAGTACTAGCAGTGATGCGTACTCCGACTGAACGCTAAGTCACTGTGGAAAGGAGCGTCTGGTGGATGGCGTAGAGGGATCTATGTGTGCTTCTCTGGGGAAATGTCTTTTCTGAGGATTTCCATTCATCAGGGACGTTTGACCGGTACATACATGTACAGTGTTGCACCATAATGCTGCAGAAATAAAGCACAACATGAGGGGTACCCTGAAAACGGTCAGGATGGTCAGGATGGTCAGGATGGCCGTAGGGCTGGACGGTTATATAGGAGGTGCAGTAGCTTTATTACAGTGCACGGTTTGTGTAGGGGAATTTAACCGAATGACACGCGTCTTATAAACTGCTGTTAGATTAATTTAGCTAATCAGAAGCAACCAAACATCCCACACGGTGTAACGGCACCACCACAGACAACGGGCACGCGGTTCAGCAGTCAAGACAGAAGAGGGATACGCTGGTCTTCTGGATGGATGGATAGATGAACAGGCGGACGGACAGACAGACAGACAGATGGATGGATGAATAGATACATGAACGGATGGATGGATGGATGGATGGATGGATGGATGGACAGACGGATAAATAGATACATGGACAGACAGACGGACAGATAGATAGACAGATGGATGGATAGATACATGGACGGATGGATGGACGGATGGATGGATGGATGGATGGATGGATGGATGGATGGATGGATAGATACATGAACGGACAGACAGATAGACAGATAGATAGATAGATAGATAGATAGATAGATAGATAGATAGATAGATAGATAGATAGGTAGATGGACAGACAGACGGATGGATGGATAGACGGACAGACAGACGGATGGATGGATGGATAGATACATGAACGGATGGATGGATGGATGGATGGACAGACAGATAAATAGATACATGGACAGACAGACAGACATAGATAGATAGATGGATGGATAGATACATGGATGGATGGATGGATACATGAACAGACAGACAGATAGACGGATGGATAGATGGATGGATCGATGGATGGACGGATGGATGGATGGATGGACAGACAGACAGATAAATAGATACATGGACAGACAGACAGATAGATAGACAGACAGATAGACAGATAGATAGATAGATAGATAGATAGATAGATAGATAGATAGATAGATAGATAGATGGATAGACAGACAGACGGATGGATGGACGGACGGACAGACAGATAGATAAAGGTAACATCTGTTCTCCCTCTGTGTACTAGAAACTCTGACTGGAGTGGAACACCACCTGGGGATCTTCAGGTTGGTCACATACTGCATCCTCCTTTAAGGAAGATTTGGTGCATGAGCAGTATGTAGTGCACCATTACAGCCATGATTTGAGTACAGTAATGATGGACACGATAGCACTGGGAAACAGCTCAAACCCAAATCTGTTATAACAGCCTGTAAAAGTACAGGTATGTTAGTAAATACGGTTCTAATAATGTTACTATAATAAGAGTCCGGCTGCAGAAACCTGCCCTCATAGAACCAGCGTGTCGGTTTGTGACACGTGTTTGGAGCGGCCTCTGGTGGCGAAAGGCTGCAACTACACACTGCGAGCTGCTACACCGGCAGTCACTGTCCGTGTCGGGTTCATGCTGATTGGTCACTCCAGGGAGGGAAACTACATCAAATTAAATTAAATATTAGACGAGGTTTCACACCTGCTGAGCTCCTTTAGGCCAGAGCTGGGAAAAGAAGGGTCCAATCCAAATCCAGTTAACCCCCGTTTGGTTTGGTATGGTATGTGGACCTGGTCTTTGACTGAGGCACTATACGGGCACTAGCCCGTCATACATCAGTATACAATACACAAATATTAGAAGTTATTAACTAATAATAATCTCTATTAGGCAAAACATAAACTACACAAATGAATCTGGAGGTCACCTAGATACTCAGGGTATAGGTGATCAGAGTGATGGGGTATAGTGATGTTGGCAGTCAGTACCAGATAAATACAGGTGTTATACAGGTGATGTATTGGTCAGTAGTTGAGTCACATTGAATATATACATAGATATGAGTCCATATAGTGTGCTACAGTAGTGAGTGTCTGGTGCTCTGCCTGGGGAGGTGCTGGTTGTAGAGCCTCACAGCAGTAGGGAGAGAAGAGCTGGGGTATCTTTCCTTACCACACTGCAGGTGGAGGAGCCTGTCACTGAAGGTGTTGGTCAGTGCTGCGACTGTCTCTTGTAGTGGGTGAGAGGCTTGGCCAACATCCTCCTCTCCCCAACTACCTCCACTGGGTCCAAAGCACAGCCCAGAACAGAACCTGCCTCCCTGATCAGCCTGTCCAGTTTCTGTGTCTGCAGTTGTAAAATAATATGACAAATGTTATATAATATAAATAAAATAAATATATAATATTAAAAAATAATAAAGGGCCAGAAAAACAAATGATATGTCTCTCTTCTTCACAAGCAGCTGCTTATACGCCAGTGCATGTTTGTGCCCCGCTCTGTCTGACTGCCAGTTGAGCTCTCAGTTTGTATTTCCGGCCTCTCGCCACCAGAGGGCGCACCGAACGCGCTGCCATGGCGTCAGACGCAGTCCTGTAGGAGGGAGACTCGTTTTCAACAGCATGCAGACTTTAACTACGCCAACGAGGTAAGAAGCCCTAAACTACAGGTATGACTGCTGAGTGGTCAGATAAGTAAACACAGGTGGGGTGAAGCCTTTAGGACATCAGTTTCAGGAACGTTTTCGGGATTTTTCGCGCAATACAGTGTAATATTAACGGCATTTTTGAGTTTCAAATTCCGTTCACGTGTCTAATCAGTTTTTTACACTATAAGAAGCACACGTCTACTGATACACACGAAACATCTGCGTTTTTATGTGTGTATTTTGTGTGATTTTCTGATTTACAGAATTTACGCGCGCTTAGACATAAATACTTCCTCGTCTGGCTCGATCGCGGGTTTGCTTCCGGTTCACTCGCCCTGCATCATGGGTGTTGTAGTTTTTCGACCTGCCTGCTCACAGCCACACGCCTTGAAACGTCGCATGTTTGAAACTACAATTGACAGGCAGGTTTGAATTCAACGCTGAAGGGGCGAAACAGCTCATACTGAAATATTACATGCTGTTAATTTAGTGTTATGTAATCCGTATATTTGTTTTTAACACCAGAATATCCGTCCAGTAACGTAACAGCTGTTCAAACAAGCGTTTTATCCAGTTTCAGAACAAACAGACTTTTGTTTTACTCGACTGCACCAGATCATGTAGTCCACAAGGATTAGGTGGTGACGTAAATACTGAGATTATAATGTGTTAGATTTGTTCTCTTTTGCGTCATAAATTACAATAATTCACAACAATCCCTTTGGCTATTGACCTGTCACATAATTCCACATCTCTTTAGCCTAGATGTGTTATTTCTTTAGCTATGCTGTCACTCCTGTAGTTAACAACAGTTATAAGCTACCCTACAGCCAATTAGCATCAGCCTCTAATACGTATATGTGGTCTAGACTGTCGCCGCCAAAACAAACGCGTGACTCGTCACTGAAGATGACCCGCTGCCATTCTGAGTCACTCCATGACAGCAGTTGGTCACTCACGCGTGGTCATCATCAAGGACAATTGTTGTGAACGCTGCACACTCAGCTAGGAGGTTCGTGTAGGGCCCCACAGTTGCTATGGTAGTGTTCGCACGACACAGAAGATTACACTGGCGTGTACCGATACTACATCCCCAGTCAAAAAGCACTATCCTTAGACTGGATATACAATCGACCCTTGTCTACTGACAGTCGTTAATACAAAACTAGCTCACAGAACTACTTAGGATGACTTCTAACTGAGCAAACTTGACGAACCAGTGCGTGGAGTCTGAATGGAAACCCTTGGCTGTGCAATCTGCCTTAATCGGGGACGTCCTGTGATAATCCATCCCAGTGCAGCGATAATATTTTCCTCACAGTGGTCTCGTTCTTTGCTTAGATCAGGTGCGGTAGGGGTGCGAGGTGGAGTGACATCCCGTCTTCTGGACATGCTGGTGCTTAGTATGCTTAAAACGCTTCATCTTGTGCGTTGGCTCACGGTGCAGTAGTTTGCGCACATTCGAGTTGGAGACTTCCTTTTTGGTCCGCCAGTGGTAAACAGGAAACACGTCGTGGACTCGTAGGCTTGATGATGTGAACCCGCTGCCGGATCGATCTGAGTCACTCCATGACAGCAGTTACACTCCTTCACACGTAGGCGGCGACACTTCGCCTGTGTTATCCTGGTGTATGGTTCGTATAGGCGCCCATTCAGCGATCGCTATGTAGTAATTCCCGCTCTATACGGACGTGGCCTATGCGGCAGTACGATCCATTAACATTTAATTCCCCGCATCAAACGTGGAATGGAGTCGAGATTGACCCCTAGGTCCAGTACTAATTGAAGAGGTTGGCTAAAAACTACAGGTTAGGGAACATCTGGAGCCGTGGGGGCTGTTTAGTTGGCGGGTATTGGGTGGGTTGTGTAGAAATGAGAATGAGTGCGCTATATGGGAAACATACTGTAACGAGAGAGTGACAGTTTACTTATATTTAGTACGTCGGTGCAGGCAGGAATAGGCCTTCTTGTCCTCGAGTGGGAGTGTGCGTCCGAGCCTTGACGTACTTGAGTCTGGCACTCGGTATCATTGATGTTCACAAACCTAACCCAGTAACGTTTTGTTAATCTGTAGGGTTTGATTCGGTCCCCTACACCGTATCTTTCTTCACCCTGCGGGCGTGGTAGACTTCTTTATTTTTCATTGATGGATATGGAGGTGCACACTCTGGTAATGACTAGACTATGTCTAACAGTGTCTCATTTAGTTCAGAGCTGGTTAAAGGAAGTACTTTCTGTTTCCAGGTAAAAAGGAGAAAGGAAATGGCGTCTCAGTCCATCCGGGAGCGCACCATCGCAGAGAACAGCCTCGTCGTCCTGCTGCAGGGCCTTCAAGGCGAGGTGACCACAGTGGATCTGCGGGACGAGAGCACAGCCCGCGGCCGTGTCGTCAACGTGGACGCTTTTATGAACGTCCGTCTGGAGGAAGTCCTGTACAGGGACAGGCGTGGCCGGGTCTCGGAGATGGCTGACTTGTTCATAACTGGCCGTAACGTCCGCTACGTCCACATTCCAGATCACATGAACATCACAAAGACCATCCAGACGCAGCTGGAGAAAATACACCGGGTTCGCAACTTTGTGGAGAAAGGGGGGAGGAAAGAATATGCCAAGAAGCCAAAATAATTACCGAGACTTTGTTTTGTTTGTTGGAATGCCAGTGTTTCTGTTTAGATGTTTGTTTGAACGAGTGACTTTTTTCCATTGTCCTCCGGATGTTCTCAGCCTGCGACGGCCTGGGTGGTGTTTACGCTGTGAAAGTTTTTGCCTGTTAAATGTAGGGCATGAGTTTCATGTCACCACAAAATGCAGCCGCTGATGAGTCCTTCAGCGGTAATGGGTGTAATGAGTTGTAGATGCCAGATGGCACTTCATGTAGAGGAACCAATAAATATTTGCTTTTGGGAAATTATACTTGGCGCTTAGAGCTGGAGAGCCCAGCTTGCCACACTGCTTCTCAACAAGACAGAGTTCACACTGGCACTGAGTTTGGGCTGAATGTTCTCGGCCCAGGCTTTGGGAGCTCCATACTGTAACGGTAGGTAGTATGATGATAATGAAATATCTAGAGCTGTATGCTGGCTATTAGAGCTTGGCCTTCAGTTTGGGGCCAAATGGTGGTTCATCCAAACACCAAACACACCACTTGTCTTTACAAAAGAACCTTTGACAAAATCTTTTAAAAAGACAGTGGATTCATTCCATTCAGTTCAGTTCAACTTGTCTTTTATTGTCTATACAGTTGAACTGAATTGAATCCATGGGCTCCCAAATCATTTGGATGAATAAATGGTATATGTAAATGACAATAGAGCGTTTGCTGGTGCTACGTAGAACCATTTCATCATCCAAAGAACCCTTAAGGATGTAAATAGATTTTTGCGTGTTCAAGACTCTATACACAAACACTGTAGTCGCTAAGGAACCCTTGAAGAACCATGTTTCTTAAAAGTGTACAGTAAGGCTAATTCCTACTGGTGTCCCAGTGGCATCCTAGTAGTATATCGGTGCTAAGCTATTCCAATGACGACATGCGGCAGACGTATTAAGAAATATTTCTTTCCTTGTATCAGTTTGACTATGACTCTTTTCGTACTGAGCCCTGAAATGGAGCTGCTTCCACTGTTTTCCACCCCTAAGGTCTGACTGAACGTAATGTATATGTAGGACCTCCAGAAGGTCCAGAGGGATGTGTAGTCGCTTGATTGTGGTCCCATCCGTTTTAAAATGTAGATTGAAATGTGATTCCACTCCTCGTTCCTAATTACACTGGTGGTTAATCAAACCTTCGGTTTGGCTCCTAAAGTCCTAACCAATGGGATAACTTGCTTGGCTGTATCTACAAAGATACCAACAGAGGGAACCAGCCTCAGGATCATGTTCCATTGTGCATTTCATGAATGAGGCTTTTGGTATGGTGTAAAAAGGTCATTCCACCTGCAGGTATACATTTTCACTTAGCTTGATGTCCTAATTCCTCCACCCTAGGCAGAACTTTGGAGGGAAGTGTCAGTCATGATATGAAAAGTCAGGTTTCTATAAAGCAGTATGATCTGATTTTAAGTGAGTTTGATTATGGATAAGATCTTGGTTACTCCATGGAATGCTTAGTTATCCTTGTACCAGGAATTCCTAACTTGTGCCTGAAGGTATTCAGCTAACCGCTTTGTGAAAAGCCCTCCACTAGTTTCTGTTTGAGTGGTTATGGCCCTAAAACCCAACCACAGGAGAATTCGGGTTATTTGAGTCTGAGGCTGAATAACATGTGGACACAGAGGAACAGGTTGTAGTGGACAGAGAGAGAGAGAGAGAGAGCTGGTGTGTTTTTTGGACACTCAGGAATCTGAAGTGGGTATGGTATTCACGAGTGTTATCGGGAGAAGTCTGGTCTTTCTCAAAACAGGCTGGAACACAGAATGAAAACACCTCCTCATCCCAGAGCCAAGCTTTAGAAAGACCACTAGCTCAGCAGTGTGTCTAGAGCTGTAAGGGTTCTCCACAGGAACAGTCCTTCGGGTGAATGTTCTCCGTAATGCTTTGAAGCTAGAACCACGTTCACAGTTCATGAATCATAAAATTCTGAATTTTAAGGCTCAAGAACCATAAAGTTGATGAATCCGAAGGTTTTGCGTTCTTAAGTTTTGAGTCATAGTGTTGATGAATTTTCAAGGTTCTAAATCTGAAGATTCATGAATCATCTATCATTCCGTAAACAACTCAAGATCTTGCGAATGCTATAAAGTCGCTAAGTATCGTAATGTATATACATGAGTTCATCAACACGTTTGAAGCTCATCAAAACTTTATCACATGAATCAGAATGTTATGAATGCGTGGAAAATCAGTAAATAATTAGCTTATTATTAAATTTTAAAGTCATAAGTTTTAAATCATTTTTGTATTTATTTTAGTATTTTTGTACATCATTTTCTAAATCTTACACATTTTTTGCTTTTATTAGTTTAAAGTATAAACTTAAAGTATAAACTTTCATAATATTAAAAATTCTTCTTTTAAATTATTAATATCTTGATTATAAGAAGTTTTTGTCAGCAATTGTTATGTATTATATCTCTAAGTTTATAAATTAGATCAAGTTTATTCATCATAAAGTTTCTAAATAGTAAGGTTCATGGATCATAAAATTCTGAATTTTGAGGCTCAAGAACCATACAGTTTATGAATCCGAAGGTTTCACATTCTTAAGTTTGGAGTCATAATGTTAATGAATTTTCAAGGTTCTAAATCTGAAGGTTCATGAATCATTAAATTCCAAACACAAATCTGCTGAATGATAAAGTCCTAAATCGTAATGTTTAAGAGTCATAAAATTTTGAGTCAAAGTTCATGAATCACAATGTTCTGAATGCTGAAATCCGTAATAATTAGCTTATTATTAAATTTTAAAGTCATAAGTTTTAAATAACCTAAAGAATTTCTTAAGGTTAATAGATCATAATCTTTAGGGATTATCATCTTTATTTTTGTATTTATTTTAGTATTTTTGTACATCATTTTCTAAATCTTACACGTTTTTTGCTTTTATTAGTTTAAAGTATAAACTTAAATTAAAATTCTTCTTTAAATTATAATTCTTAATTATAAGTTTCAGCAGTTGTAATGTATTATATCTCTAAGTTTATAAATTAGATTTATAAAGTTTATTCATCAAAGTTTCTGAATAGTAAGGTTCATGGATCATAATGTTTGAGAATCTTACAGTTTTGAGTCATACAGTTCTTAAATCAGTTCTTAAGGCACATGAATCAACATGAAGTTCAATAATCATAATTTTTCTAAAATCATAAATCAAAGTTTTAACATAATATTCTTGATTATTAGGTTCAAAGAGTGTAAAAGATAATGAATCATAAAGTTTTATGTCCTAAAGTTTATTAATTAAATAGTTCATGAATAATTTCTGAATTATAAGGTTCGTGGATCATACAGTTTGATCCTCATACAGTTCTGAATCTTACATTTTCTGAATCGTATGTTTTTACTTTTATTTACTTTTATTTAATATAAACTTCAAATTATTCATTATTCATAAGACTGTTGAATCACAAAGCTCTGAATTATATCATTTATAAATCAAAATGCTTTAGATAAGAAAAAAACTCATTGAACAAACTTTGAACTGATGAATAATAAAGTATGATATCAAAGTTTCATAAAGGATTAAAAAGCTCATGAATCATAAAGTTTCTGACTTGTAAGGTTCATGGATTATAATGTCTGGGAATCAAACAATTTTGAATCATAATGTTCAAAATCTTATATTATCTAATTCATAAAATTTCTAAATTTTAGAGTTATTTATTTTCCTTCTATGAGTTTCAATTTTATGCTTCAGAATCCTAAAGCACATTAATCACATTAATTATTAAGGGTTAGGAATCTCCAAGTTCTGAATAATAAATTTCATAAATCTTAAAGTTTTAAATCAAGCTTTTTAAAATGTTTGGGTTTAAAAGTCAATGAATTACAAAGTTTAAAAGTTTCAAAGTTTATTAATTTAGAAGTTCATAAAGTTAAAAATCACAAATCAAAAAATAAGTATCTCAATTATAAAGTTCATGCATCATAGAGTTCATGAATAATGAAGTTAATTATAAAGTTATGGATATAAGTATAATGAAGTGAATGAATAAGTATACATTTCTGGGTGGGACGTTCCCCACCTTCAGTCGTGTTAGATGGTTCACCGGTGGTGCTAGACCACATGTGATACCAGAATGTAATGCCAGGCTGCGTGTTGTGCCACCCTGCGCTGATGAACGCGATCGTCTGAGGGCCCTCGTATCGGAGCTTGTTTGTCTGGTGAGGTATCGTTGTCTCGGGCCGTGCTCTGCGTGGTCGGAGCCGTTGGGCCTTTTCTGGTTTATTTTTAAAATGAACATTTCTGCTCCCGGCGGAGCTGCGGGCCAGCGGCTGTGGGCTGATTGGTTGGACACTGACCACATAATCACAGCCTCTGAACCTCATTCACACTCACAGCCCAGTGAAAACAGCCTATTTTCAGCATTACAAAACAAACTGTCCTTCAGACGTCAGGCTCTTTGGCTGCTGTGGGTGTGGTTTAGGAGTTTCAGACTTTAGATCTTATTTTTCACAAACATTCAGCATTCAGCGTTCAGATCAAGTTATTCACATTAGTAAAGTGTACTGATCTGCGGTTAGCTGCCAGGTTACACTGGACAACTGAAATATAATATTATATATGAAATATAATAAAATATATTATATATGAAATGTAATAAACTGTTATAATGATATTATCATAAACCTAGTTAATTTACGGATCCAGTCAAAAGTTCAGACACACAGCTGAATGGCTGTTGGTCGTAGTTGTATGATGTAGTGGCTCCCAGATGTTGGAGTGAACTCCCACTGGCAGTCCGAACAGCTGAGCATCTTGCGGTCTTTAAACGCAGACTGAGGACCCATCTCTTTGTAACACACTTAAGTGCGTGAGCTCTAATAGATGTGTCTGTTATACGTGTAGGATGAAATACTTTACTTATACTGACCATCACCTTCCTTCTATCTAGGTAGGAGCTCTGAATGGGGTTGCCAGGTAGTGCCCTTCTAGACTTTACTCCTAGTTTAAAGACTTTACTCCTAGTTTAAATGTTTTACTTCTAGTTTAAATACTTTACTCCTAGTTTAAATGTTTTACTTCTAGTTTAAATACTTTACTCCTAGTTTAAAGACTTTACTCCTAGTTTAAATACTTTACTCCTAGTTTAAAGACTTTCCTTCTAGTTTAAAGACTTTCCTTCTAGTTTAAATACTTTAGTCCTAATTTAAAGACTTTACTCCTAGTTTAAATGTTTTACTTCTAGTTTAAATACTTTACTCCTAGTTTAAATACTTTACTCCTAGTTTAAATACTTTACTCCTAGTTTAAATGTTTTACTTCTAGTTTAAATACTTTACTCCTAGTTCAAATACTTTACTCCTAGTTTAAATACTTTAGTCCTAATTTAAAGACTTTACTTCTAGTTTAAATGTTTTACTTCTAGTTTAAATACTTTACTCCTAGTTTAAATACTTTACTCCTAGTTTAAAGACTTTACTCCTAGTTTAAATGTTTTACTTCTAGTTTAAATACTTTACTTCTAGTTTAAACACTTTACTCCTAGTTTAAATACTTTACTCCTAGTTTAAATACTTTACTCCTAGTTTAAATGTTTTACTTCTAGTTTAAATGTTTTACTTCTAGTTTAAATACTTTACTCCTAGTTTAAAGACTTTCCTTCTAGTTTAAACACTTTACTCCTAGTTTAAATGTTTTACTTCTAGTTTAAATACTTTACTCCTAGTTTAAATACTTTACTCCTAGTTTAAAGACTTTCCTTCTAGTTTAAAGATTTTTACTCCTAGTTTAAATACTTTACTCCTAGTTTATATACTTTACTTCTAGTTTGGAGGTCTTACTCTTAGTTTAAATACTTTAGTCCTAATTTAAAGACTTTACTCCTAGTTTAAATACTTTACTCCTAGTTTAAATACTTTACTCCTAGTTTAAAGACTTTACTCTTAGTTTAAATGTTTTACTTCTAGTTTAAATACTTTACTTCTAGTTTAAATGTTTTACTTCTAGTTTAAATACTTTACTCCTAGTTTAAAGACTTTCCTTCTAGTTTAAACACTTTACTCCTAGTTTAAATACTTTACTCCTAGTTTAAATGTTTTACTTCTAGTTTAAATACTTTACTTCTAGTTTAAATACTTTACTCCTAGTTTAAAGACTTTCCTTCTAGTTTAAAGATTTTTACTCCTAGTTTAAATACTTTACTCCTAGTTTATATACTTTACTTCTAGTTTGGAGGTCTTACTCTTAGTTTATAGACTTTAGTCCTAATTTAAAGGTTATACTTCTAGTGCTTATATATGTCTGTGCATTGATCTCTCAAGGTATCAGCCCTGACCTGTGTTCGGGCGGTGTCTGAGCTCAGGGCAAGTTTTAGACTCTAACCTTCCTGTACTAGCTGTAAAACATCCAACTGAACACTAAGCACGTTTGTAAGTCACTCTGGATAAGAGCACCTGCTAAATCCCTTAAAAGTAAATGTAGTGGATCTTAAAGACTTTACCGGCTCACACTTAAATGAACTAGTCCAAATCCTGATATACCACATGTACTCTTGATGTACCTCAGTATGATATTCCTCCATATCTCCACCTCTAATATAGATGTAGATGCCCAGTTTAAATCTCTAGTTCCTCTTTCAGGTTAGTGAATATTAATGATGGACCGACCAATAGAATCGCTCCAAACCTGCTTAGTAATAAACCCTGTTCTATCAGCTCCACTGCAGGTTAAGAAAGCTGGTTGATCCTCCTGTACAGCTCCATCCTGGAGGTGTTTAAGGTGGACTGTATAATTCCATGAGGGCTAGTTTACAGTTTGGGGTCTTCACTTTTAATCTACAGTAGAGCTTTAAGATTAACATAAGGAGAACCTTCTATGAGCAGCCGTGTCTAAACTTTCGACTGGTATCGTATGCATGTATTTCTCATTTTGGGACAGTTGTATGCTTAATATTGAGTAATGTAACTTATTTTTAGAAAAGTTTGTGTTTTCAGTGACTAAATAAGACACATTAGCTCATAACTTTGGCACATGATTGGCCTGTTGTAAGAAACATCCTTGAAAAAGGCTAAATTATTGTATTATATAGTGAGAAAATTGACTTGATTTATAATTAACTAAAAACACATTAATAAATGACTGAAAAAAAGTTAAGTACTTAAATAATAAACAAAATAAATTAGTGACAGAGATTTTTGGCTAGATTAAGATAATGCACTTGCTAAAGCACCGTATTTTTTGTCTGGGTTCTTAGGAGCACAACAATGTTTGTAACCATATTCGTAAACACCACGCCAGTCATCCAGAAAGCATCTGCCAGGTTTCCCGACAGGGAGGAATGATCTGCCTCCACTGCCAAGCACTCTGATGTATAACCAGCAGTTCTGAAGGAGACAGGTGTCAGGAGCAGCAGTGCACAGCTATCCTCCCCCTGACTGGGCTAACTGAGCGTGAGGGTGACATTTGAAGTTGGTTGGAGGTGGTCCTTCATCTGAAAGTCAGGACTTGGTTTATTCTGTGAAAAGAGGAATTCGACTGACACCTGCCTCTTTCATCTCTTTCAGAGCTGCTGGTTACACATCACTGAGTCGGCCACCTCAGAGTGCTTGGCAGCTGTGTATTTCCCCTGGGCAGGTTCAAGGAAGGGTCTGGAGTGGTCTCCTTAAACCAGATCTGTTCCATGTTTGTAGACTGGCTCTATTCCATGTTAATGTTTTAATGACATGTTAACAGTCTGGCATAGCATTCACGTCGAACTAGCTACTAGTGTTTAATGCTAATCAGCTTCCTCAGTTATATTAGTGAGTGCTGACTGGAAGGAAGGACTGGACTTTACAGAAGTTTAAGAAATGTTTCCAGATCTGACTGGATGGCTAGAGTGGTAAACAGAGGTGAAGCGTTTCACCATTTCAGGTCTCATAAACAGCTCACTGTTAAAGCACCGGAAGAGCTCCGAATGCCAGATCAGTGGCAGCATTTTTGTGCCAGTTCCAACAGTTTAGATGTTTTTCCCCTAGTTTAAATACTTTACTCCTAGTTTAAATACCTTACTCCTAGCTTAAATACTTTACTCCTAGTTTAAATACTTACCCCAGGCTTAAATACTTTACTCCTAGTTTAAATACTTTACTCCTATCTTAAATACTTTACTCCTAGCTTAAACATTTTACGCCTAGCTTAAATACTTTACTCCTAGTTTAAATACTTTACTCCCATCTTAAATACTTTACTCCTAGTTTACTCCTAGTTTAAATACTTTATTCCTAGTTTAAATACCTTACTCCTAGTTTAAATACTTTATTCCTAGTTTAAATACTTTACTCCTAGTTTAAATACCTTACTCCTAGCTTAAATACTTTACTCCTAGTTTAAATACTTACCCCAGGCTTAAATACTTTACTCCTAGTTTAAATACTTTACTCCTAGTTTAAAGACTTTACTCCTAGCTTAAACATTTTACGCCTAGCTTAAATACTTTACTCCTAGTTTAAATACTTTACTCCCATCTTAAATACTTTACTCCTAGTTTACTCCTAGTTTAAATACTTTACTCCTAGTTTAAATACTTTACTCCTAGTTTAAATACTTTATTCCTAGTTTAAATACTTTACTCCTAGTTTAAATACTTTACTTCTAGTTTAAATACTTTATTCCTACTTTACTCCTAGTTTACTCCTAGTTTAAAGGTTTTACTCCTAGTTTAAAGGCTTTACTCCTAGTTTAAATGTTTTACATCTAGTTTAAATACTTTACTCCTAGTTTAAATACTTTGCTCCAATTAAATACTTTACTCCTAGTTTAAATGTTTTATTCTAGTTTAAATACTTTAGTCCTAGTGTAAATACTTTACTCCTGCTTTACTCCTAGTTTACTTCTAGTATTTCAAAACTCTTTAAGTTACAAGTAAAACCTTTAAGCTAGGTGTAAAGTATTTACACCTAGTTCAAATACTTTACTCCTAGTTTAAATGTTTTACTTCTAGTTTAAATACTTTAGTCCTAGTGTAAATACTTTACTCCTGCTTTACTCCTAGTTTACTCCTAGTATAAAACTCTTTAAGTTACAAGTAAAACCTTTAAGCTAGGTGCAAAGTATTTAAACTAGTTTAAAGGTTTTACTTCCAGTTTAAATACTTTACACCTAGTTCAAATACTTTACTCCTAGTTTAAACGTTTTACTTCTAGTTTAAAGTGTTTATTTCTAGTTTAAATACTTTAGTCTTAGTTTAAATGTTTTACTCCTAGTTTAAATACCTTACTCCTAGTTTAAATACTTTACTTCTAGTTTAAGATTTTACTTATAGTTTAAATACTTTACTCCTAGGTTAAAGGTTTTACTTCTAGTTTAAATACCTAACTCCTAGTTTAAATCTCCAAAGTCATGGCTTAACTCCTGGGCACAGCCTGCATTGTCACGTTTATAACTATGTACCTGATATCAGCCTGCTGGTGATTTTGTAGAGCTGTTTTTTAGAAGGCCAGGCCATGACAGGAGTTTTACTGCATTGGTGGGCTCTCCTGATCCTGAAACAAACCTGAGAACAAAGAGCCCTTTTTAATGGCAGAGTCAGGCTCCGTGCCCACTGCGGCCCTCCAAACTATTTCCTGCTCCACCCTCGCAGCTTTGGCTCACTTTCGCTCCAGCATAACTGGACGTACAGAGTGTAGATGATGGATCCTGTCTTCCTGTGGACACCTAACATTACTTCCAGCCCAATTGGCTTCTTGTGCAGAGGCGATGGGTAACAGCAGCTCCACTGAGATGGCTCCCTGGGGGGAAAGGCTGGGGCATGTACAGTCACTTGTGTGAGCTTGGCTAAAGCCGTGATCTGAATCAGTATTCTGACATAGTAAAATCTGGAGGGCTCGTGTGGGACTGGTGAATACCAACCCTGATAGCTTTTGATTGCATGCAGGTTTATGATAACAATCAGATATCTGAGTTAGTAAGGAGTTTGGCACGGAGTGATTGAATCCGTCTTGGAAATGGACAGTCTTCTCGTAATGAAGAGTCACTTCCTGTACTCCTCCTTACATCGTGTGATCTCACTATCCAATTATAACCCAGGATGTTAATGCTTGATAATAGCCTTGTGACGTCACCATCCTGCGGTAGTCCGCATCATGCCTATTTATGGAACTCCGGGTGTAATTTCCGGGTCTTTTTCTCTGTGAAAAAAAAAATGTAAATTTTAAAAATCGCTGCGGTCACTGTAGTTGTACCGCACGGACACATTCCTAATTAGACTAAATATGAATACGTTAGGCTAACACTGCTGCACACTGAACTGACATACTGACTCAATACATAATGTGGCCAAAGGTATGTGAACACCTTTCAGTTATGGAATACAGGTGCTTCAGCCACACTCCTAGCTTACAGGTGTGGAAGGACAAGACTATGCAGTCTCCACAGACAAACAATAGAAGGCAATAGAATGGCTCAAGGGGGCTATAAATGTGGCACTGTCATGGAGTGACAACTATGGCACGAGTCAGTTCATGCAGTTTCTGCCCTGCTAGATCTGCCCTAGACAACTGTAGGTGCTGTAAATGTGACAAGGAAGCGTCTAGAAGACTCAGTGCTTTAACCAGAAACCCTGTAGCACATACAAATGATCTACCGTATCCCTCAATACAGAGTTCTAAACTGCTGCTGGAAGGAACATCAGTACAAGAACGGTGCATCTAGAGCTCAAGGCTCTGGACCCTGGACAAGTTCCCTGAACCATGCTTCAGTGTCATCAAGTTTCACATCGAAATTCTTCACAGTTCTAGAAAATTCTGGAGAGCTCTAGAAACGTCTCGTCTAGTAGATACTTTATTGATCCTGAAGAAAATTTAGCAACGCAGGAACATGAGCAAAGTCTGTAACGCAGTGTTATTAATATTACTACCTATAGTAGATACCTATTACTACTATTATTACTATTATTACTATCTTAGATCATCCAGGATATAATAAGGGTGTGTCCGCTAGGCTATGGTTCTCTGGGTTCCTTGTTTTGGTTTGGCTTCTGTTGGCGCAGCCTGTAAAGTGGCTTTGGAGAAGATAAACAGATAAACCATGGTTGGTGTAGCTCAGCGGACACCACTACCATCCAGGAGGCCACCACCACATGTGGGAGCCTGGGGTTTGAAGCCCGGTCTGGGTAACTATGCTGTGCTACACCAATAAGAGTCCTTGGGCAAGACTCCTAACGCTACATTGGCCCACCTGTACTACAGTTAGCCTAGTAAGTCACTCTGGATGAGAGCGTCAGCTAAATGTAGATATCAGGTGAAACAAATACATGTACTGTGTGAGGTTTGCACTGATGGCCTGGGCACAAATCTACTTAACACAGGTTTTAACTCTCAGGTCAAGCCGAGATGTGCATCTGTAGCTTTGCACTGGGGCTGCTAAAGGCTAAAGTAATCGACAAGTAATAGAAGCTTCCGGTGTCGAGACTGGAATCCCACTAACCCGAATGGCTTTCGGTTAATAAGTGAATGTTTTTCAACGAATGAAGAAAACATGGCCGTGTGATTTGTCTACTTACAGTGTGTTCGGTTACTGTTACTGTTTACTTGCTAGGCACGCGGCTCCACCTATTAGCATCTAGAGTTCACCTAAGTGTTTATGTTGGACTAGCTATTGAAGCTTACTGCAGGTTGGGACGGATCCGCTTGACGGCTCCTACCATGGATGAGCTGCACTATGTGAATAAGAAGCAGATGAATGGACGTCAGTTCTGTCTGTGTTGTGTTAAAGGAAGCTAAGTGATGAGGTACAGTGTTAAGAATTTGGATGTGCAGTTGTTTCAACGTCTGCAGGAAGCTCCCAGAAAGATTTCAGCCCGCCAGTTAGCATTATACGAGCTGCATAAGTTACAATTGTGGCTCCGGGAACTCCATGATATACTGACATACCGGCAAGCAGCCTTGAAGCCTGAACTGTATCCCTTTTAAGGGACCCATATCATTCACCTCTCAGTCCGTAGGGTCCACAGATGGAAACTTGGAGTCAAAGTTTCAGTGGGGTGGTCGGTGTAGTGTGGGGGGGGGTTTGGTCCCCTACCTGGGCTAGTACCCTACACTATACCAATAAGAGTCCTTGGGCAATACTCCTAACTCTGCCTTCACCTACCTGTGTATGTAGTAAGTAACAGCTCTGGAAATTAATCAGAGCCCACTCCAGTTTCTTCTCCAATTAGCATCTCCACATGTCCAGCAGGTTCTCAATGAGGAACCGAAGGTTGGGTTCTAGCTTTACTGGCAGATACAGTGAGCGTCTGGTTGATAAGAACAAGGTCCAGCAGCAAACACACAGGACAACACAGCTACAGACTGGCAGAGGGCCAAACCCACTCTCTACTGACCGTGATGAGCGCCACCTCATTCCAATGTCCCTTACCCACCGTAAGACAACCTCAGGTGACCTACAGAGAGACTGGCGAGCGGTGGCTGGGGTGAAACGCAACAATTCTACAAGGACCAGTTCAAGCTTGTGTGGAGTTTGTTGACCACAGTAAGTTCAGAATAAGAGACCATATGGTGAAGGAGGGAGCTTGGAGAAGGTGTTGAAAGTGGTTCTGGGCAGCGCAGCGATCCGGCCTGGCCGTTGCTGCTGCTGTGTGGGTGGAAACCGCAGTGGATTCCCAAGAGCAACACCACCCCTCCTTTCTTTTTTTGCTTCTTAACTGACAGAAGACAACCTCCCTCTGTTCCTAACTCAGTCTGCATCCCGTGTGCCTGTGTAGGAGCGATAGAGAGAGAGAGAGAGGGTGGAGGGAGGGAGGCTCGCAGTTTTGGCCTCTTCTTTGGGAAGGAAAGTCGTGCTTGTGTTGTTCGACTCTTATAAGAAAAAGCACCTCCCAGACTTCTCTCCCTCCCTCCTTTCACTCCTTCCGCCCCCTGTTCCTCGACTCCTCCTCAGAACAGCATGCTCCACGTTCCTCGGCAGCCGCTCCGGGCGTGCACACTGATGCGGTGATGACTTTAGGAAGCTTCTTGTGCTGCGACTTTGGAAAGTGATGCTTCGCCGTCAGCAGAGGTGAGTGGACAGACTGCTGTGTCGTGTTTTTGGTTGTTTACTGTATTAAAAGTGTAATTTAGTATGAAGTGCTACTGATTTACGGTTCCGTCGTTTATTTTAGAAGACTGGGCATGAAGTGTTTGTAGGCTCGAAAGTTTCTGATTCCAGTAAGGAAACCTACAGCTGTTAAATCCACCTTTAGTCAGTGTGCTGCTAACATGCTAGCCAAACCAACCG
>JAMWET010006570.1:242500-255000 GCA_024036415.1 Prochilodus magdalenae
ACACTAGCCCACTAGCCCACTCACACATGCTGGCAGAGCTGGATTATCACAGACACGGTTTAATAGAACTTTCTATAATATGCGGAATAAAGACCACTAGGGGCAGCCGTGGGCTGGAGGTTCGGGAACCAGCCTCGCCGGTTCCAATTCCGTAACCGACAGGACACAGCCGAAGTGTCCTTGAGCAAACTGCTCCCCAGGAGCTGTGGATAGGGCTGCCCACTGCCCCTAAGTGTGCTCACTGCCCCCTAGTGTGTGTGTTCACTAGTGTGTGTGTTTGTGGGTGTGTCACTGCACTGATGGGTTAAATGCTACCGCACCATCTGCAGGAACTGTGTGAGGATATTCAAGCTGCATGGGATGGATTATCACAGGACTCCATTAGGAACCTCTACAGCTCCATACCAAGACCACATGTTGGGTTAGCAAACACGCGGCCCGACTCCATACTGAGAGACAGACTTCTGTATGTGTAGCTCAGTAAATATTGATCATATCAGTCTAAATGTATCATCAGTTATTGATCCTGGTCACCTTTATCTTCCTTCCCAACAGCACTGCACTCCCACACCTCCTACTGGGTGCAGCTGTTCTTCTGACTAAGGCCACCCCGAACGTAGGCTGCATTTCCAGGCTGTAAACGAAGAGCTCTTTAAGACAGCCTTCGATGACGTAGTGGCCGAAAAGTGCAGCCTGCCTCGACTGAAGCCTAGGAAGGCCGCTCCTGTGGTCACGAGTGGCAGGGATGCAGTCTCACAGCTGCTTTAAAGGGGTGTGGCTAAAATACGGCCTCGCCTACTTGTAGTGACATGAAAACGTTTCAGTGTTGTGCAATTCCACCCTTGGCTTTAGGGGTCCAGTCTCTATAACATCTAATATTTATGTCCCCGCAGCTTACTAAGGCCTGACCTTTGACCTATGATACCATTTACTACTTCTATCATATCTTATACATGAAGGTCTTTGCTTTCTCTTTCTCTTAACTGCAGAGCTCTGAGGGTCGAGGCGTAACGCGAGCTGAATAATGGAAGCTCGACTCCAGAGTCTATGAGCGTGAGAGCCAGAGAGGAGCAAAATGAATCCCGTAAGGAAGGACATGGAGCTGCTGAGCAACAGCATGGCCACTTACGCCCATATTAAAGGTAGGACACATACACACCTACAGCTGTCCTGTTTATGGGATGATGTTAAAGGGACGGTGGAGGAATAAGCAGGCAGCATGGCTTCATTTGCAATGGGATGAATGTGAACCGACCCAATCCTAGCTTTCATTTAGCCAATGCTAGTGGTATTGGCGAAGTATGTACACTATGTTGCCAAAGGTATTCACTCACCCATTCAAGTCATTGAATTCTGGTGTTCCAATCACTTCTATGGTCACCTAGGTATGCAGACTGCTTCTACAGACATTAGTGAAGGAACCGGTCACACTTAGGAAAATTCCTCATTACTAACTATTCCACAGTCCACTGTCAGTGGGATTAACACCAGTGATTGGGAAGTGATTGGGAATGACAGCAGCTCAGCCACGAAGTGGTAGACCATGTAGAATGACAAAGCAGGGTCAGAGGATGCTGAGGCACATAGAGTCCATCACTACAGACCTCCAAACTTCATGTGGCCTTCAGATCAGCTCTGGAACAGTGTGTAGAGCTTCATGGAATGGGGTTCCATGGCCGAGCAGCTGCACCCAAGCCTCACATCACCAAGCGCAGTGCAGAGTGTGGAACGCAGTGGTGTAAAGCTCCGCCACTGGACTCTAGAGCAGCGGAGATGTGTTCCCTGGAGTGACCAATCACGCTTCTCAGTCTGGGAATCCGATTGAGGAGTCTGGGTTTGGTGGTTGCCAGGAGAACGGTGCTTGTCTGACTGCATTGTGACAAGTGTAAGGTTGGTGGAGGTGGGATTACAGTGTGGGGGTGGTGTTCAGGACGTGGCCTCGGCCCCTTAGTTCCAGTGAGAGGAGCTCTTAATGCTTCAGCAGACCAAGAGACTCTGGACCATTCCATGCTCTCGACTGTGGGGACAGTTTGGGGCCCCTTCCTGTTCCAACATGGCTGCACACCAGTGCACACAGCAAGCTCCATAAAGACATGGAGGAGCGAGTCTGGTGTGGAGGAACTGGACTGGCCTGCACAGAGTGCTGACCTCCTCAACCCGATAGAACCCCTTTGGGATGAATTAGAGTGGAGGCTGTGAGCCGTGTGAGCTGTGTGCACTTCTGGAAGAATGGTCAGAAATTCCCATAGACACATTCCTAACCCTTGTGGAAAGCCTTCCCAGAAGAGCTGAAGCTGTTATAGGGTGGATTGGCAATGAAAGAAACAAATTCGGTTAAATAAGCCCAATTTAAACTGGAGCTAGGCTAACATAGCGAATGTTATTGTCTCTACACTGCTGGTGGGGTTGCCAGATTCAGACTTGTCTGGTGTATTTCAGTTGGTTCCACTTCGTCTTCGTGGTTGAAGCTGTAATTCGGAAATATGAGGTTGATCCTGAACACCGTGTCCCCTATGGTCCTTCGAATGAGCAAATGAGCGAGACACAGAGACAACATCCTCCTCTGTACAGGACTGATTAAAATCAATATCAGACACAGTTTATTAGCTGACTGGATGTGGGGAGGCGTCAGGCTTCATCAGGGTAACGCGGTTTATTCATTTCATATACTGGGCCAGGGCCAGGGCTGTAATCCATCAAACACAGCCCTGTTTGGCAGTAAGCTAGCCCTTCTGGTAACTCCAGTGCAGGGGTTCTAGGCAAAAGACAGAAACTGGGCCCCATGGATGGAGATTTGGTCCCATGGACCCCACAGATGGAGAACTAGTTGAGTCTTAGTTTAAGAAATAGAACCATTGAGCATTAGAACCAGTCTGTAGCCTGTAGTACCTCCACGAGCACCAATAACAGCTGGGATTGGACGTGGCATGGACTGGACAAGCTTCTGGGTGTAGCCACATCAGTGTTCAGACACTCTTCCATTAAAGAACTGAGCAGTTGGGCCAGATTTGGTGGATGCCTTCCCTGGCACAGTTCCGAGGAGAGTTCCCTGTGGACTGGGATTGTATCCACTGCTGGTAGACCCGTATGACCGTACGCTTCCATACACCTGCAGATTCAGCTACTTCCTTCACACTATGGTCTTTGGCCACGCCCACATGCTCAGCCACTCCTTTTAGCCAATCATTAACATCTGCTCTAGTGCCATTTTCCACACATGGACCGAGACATTCCCTGCACTGTAGCACCTCTTCCCAATCTATGGATCCCGTCACCCACACGTCTCAGGAATTTAGAGTGCCATCATCCTCATGCACCACCATCTGCAGGAACCTGGAGTTACTACCACCCTGAACACACAAGGTGGCTCATTGTTTGTCCAGGGAGCTTGTGTGTACGGTTAGGCCGCCACCTACCTTTGCCTGGGTTAAAGACCACCCATGCTCCAAGATTACAAGCAAACTTCTTAAAGTGTCTTGGCTGATCAACCAGGACCTGTGTTGGGAGTGGTCCCACCGAATCCGCGATATAGAGTTCTGTCAGAGCTGAAACTGGAGAAACAACGCTACCCTCGAGAACCGAGGAACTGAAGCAAGCTCGTTCCAGGGACCTGAAGGTGCTGTCTGATTTGGCTTTGCTCCTCTGCACATGTGCCACTTCAAACACAGGTGCGTTTACGCTGTTCTGAAGGATCTGCATCACAGATCAAACAAACCCCAGCGGACTCTGACGTCTGTCTGTGATTGCTGGACAATCTCTAAACAGGTCTCACCGTTTCATCCTTCAACTCCCTAAAGATCAGCTGACACTGCATGTCCCCCCGTGGCCCCCCGTGTCCCCCGTGGCCCCTTAAGAGCTCTTTAAAGCACAGACAACTGAGGTTTCCTCACGTTTTGAAAAGCTCATTGCTATGGTATCCCAGGTAGTTACTAGGGTGGTGGTAGGCCACTGCTATGTATCCCAGGTAGTTACTAGGGTGGTGGTAGGCCACTGCTATGTATCCCAGGAAGTTACTAGGGTGGTGATTGGCCACTGCTATGGTATCCCAGGTAGTTACTAGGGTGGTGATTGGTCATTGCTATGTATCCCAGGTAGTTACTAGGGTGGTGGTAGGCCACTGCTATGTATCCCAGGTAGTTACTAGGGTGGTGGTAGGCCACTGCTATGGTATCCCAGGTAGTTACTAAGATGGTGATTGGCCATTGCTATGGTATTCCAGGTAGTTACTAGCGTGGTGATTGGTCATTGCTATGGTAACCCAGGTAGTTACTAAGATGGTGATAGGCCACTGCTATGGTATCCCAGGTAGTTACTAGGGTGGTGATTAGTCATTGTTATGGTATGCCAGGTAGTTACTAGGGTGGTAATTGGTCATTGCTATGGTATCCCAGGTAGTTACTAGGGTGGTGATTGGTCATTGCTATGGTAACCCAGGTAGTTACTAAGATGGTGATAGGCCACTGCTATGGTATCCCAGGTAGTTACTAGGGTGGTGATTAGTCATTGTTATGGTATCCCAGGTAGTTACTAGGGTGGTAATTGGTCATTGCTATGCTATCCCAGGTAGTTACTAGGGTGGTGGTAGGCCATTGCTATGGTATCCCAGGTCGTTACTAGGGTGGTGGTAGGCCATTGCTATACGGTCATACGGGTCTACCAGCAGTGGCTAAAATCGCAGTCTACCGGGAACTCTTCTCGGAATTGTGCCAGAGAAGGCATCCACCAAATCTGGATCAGCTGACCAATTCATGGATGTAAGAGTGTCTGAACATTCATGGGGCCTACATCCAGAAACTTGTCCAGTCCATGCCAAATTGAATCATATCTGTTGTTGGTGCTGGTGGGGGTATTTTAAACTATTAAACTAAACAGCCACACATGAGCCTGAGGTCACTATTTTCCAATGCCAAATGTCGGTGTGAGGTAGGCCTCAATGTGAACAGAGTAATAAGGGGACGCCATCTCAAACCCCTAAATCCCCCAGTCAAAAAAACACCCCCCTTTTTATCACTATAAGACAACCAACCAATGGTAATGTACAGTGGTACACAGTAAAGGAAAGCTGCAGCGTGTTTACCTGTGGCTTACTGTCTCACACAGAGAACATGGAGAGTTTCGCGCTGTACTTCATGCTTGGAGTGTGTTTTGGGCTGCTGCTGGCTCTGTCGCTCCTCATCCTGGGCATCGCATGCAGACCGCGTCCTGCCACCAAGAAATCGTCTACACTTGACCGAAGAAAGCTCAAAGAGCCCAGTGAGGAAGACGAGGACGAAGGTAGAGGTAAATGAAATACCTGTAAATACTGCTACATAGCACTGTCATAACCCTGCCATAAACACGCCACGGCGGATGGCATACAATCTGAGTGTGTCCTGGTATTACCGTGTTTGGAGGTGCCTATCCTCGTATGTTGTTTCTCTGGTACCTAAACAGATGAGATGGTTGGGGGGGCTTCCTCCTCCAACTGCTATGGTATTCCAGGTAGTTGCTAAGATGATGCTAGGCCATTGCTATCCTTGTAGTGGCTAGGGTGTTGCTAGGCCATTGCTAGGGTATTGAAGGTGGTTGCTTAAATCTTGATAGGCCATTGTTATGGTATCTATGTGGTTGCTAAGGTGTTGCTAGTCCATTGGTGTGGTATCCCAGGTAGTTGCTACGGTTTTGCCTGGCCATTACTATGGTATCTTAGGTGGTTGTTAATGTGTTGCTAGGCCATGCTATGGCATCTAGATGGTTGCTAAGGTGTTGATAGGACATTGCTATGGTATCCAGGTGGTTGCTAGCATATCCCTTGACAATTTTTCTATGGTATCCCTGGTGGTTACTTAGGTATTGCTAGGCCGTTACTATGGTTTCCCAGGTGTATGCTAAGATAATGCCAGACCATTGCTATGGTATACCAGGTAGTTGCTAAGGTTTTGCTAGTCCATTACTATGGTATCGTAGGTGGTTGTTAAGGTGTTGCTAGGCCATACTATGGCATCTAGATGGTTACTAAGGTGTTGATAGGACATTGCTATGGTATCCAGGTGGTTGCTAGCATATCCCTAGACAATTTTTCTATGGTATCCCTGGTGGTTACTTAGGTGTTGCTAGGCCGTTACTATGGTTTCCCAGGTGTATGCTAAGATGATGCCAGGCCATTGCTATGGTATACCAGGTTTTGGCAAGGTGATGCTAGGCCATTCCGATAGTTTCCCAGGTGTTTGTTAAGGTGTTGCTAGGCCATTGCTATGGTAACCAAGTGGCCATGGTGTCCTAGGTGCCTATTTCTAATGTCATGTACAATAATGGCTCTTTATAGAAGCACTGACTGAAAGGTACTACGAGGAACCGAAAGTGGCTTTGTAGGACGACTGTGAAGAACCCTGTATATGATAATAAAGGATGATCTAATTTACTGTGCCGTGTTATCCACCTGTAGATGAAGGAGAAGCCGAGAGCGGCGGCGACGGAGATGATGAAGAAGCCGAAGAAGTGCCCAAGGTTACTGTGGCACCCATGATTGATCAGAACCAATCCGACGGGAGTGTCAACGTCTTCAGCTCAGCCGAGGAACTGGAGAGAGCTCGCAGACTGGAGGAGAGGGAGCGGATCGTCAGGGAGATCTGGAGGAACGGACAGCCGGATATTCTAGTCACGGGGACGGGCACTCTGGGACGGGTTCACTACCGCTAGCAGTCTTCATGCTTGATATAATATTTAAGAGCCCTAAGAGCATATAGCTGTTGCCTGCTCGAGGACAGCTCTGGAAGCACTGCGGCCCTCCTCTTTAACAAGGTCAAGTTCAGTCTAGAGTCAAGGAAAGGCCAGTGGAGTCCTTCTGCACCTGGTACATGTGGAAATATTGTGTTGTTGTTTGTTTCATTTGTACAATGTTAAAGAGAACCTCTGTCATGTTGTCCTGTCTGCAGTGGTTTAATGTGAAATGGTTCATTGAGGATCCTGTGTGTTCTTTACAGTGGTGGTGATGGGAACCAGGAGTCACCATGTCTACATTACACACATACAGACACGCTGATTACCATCAAAAACTCCATCTTATCAGCTCCACCGACCATACAGGAGCTCTCTGTAGGTGTACAGGTACAGACTGTAGTCCATCTGTTTCTCTGTATACTCTATTATCCTGTTCTTCAATGGTCAGGACCCCCACAGGACCACCACAGAGCAGGTATGATGCGGGTGGTGGACACTGATGTGGTGCTGGTGTGAGTGGATCAGACACATCTGTGCTGCTGGACACTGTTGGACTGAGAATCGTCCACCAAACAAAACGATCCAACACCGTCCTGTGGGCAATGTCCTGTGGGATGACTAACACTGCACTGTGCAGCAGCAGATGAGCTATCATCTCTGACTGTACATCTACAAGGTGGACCAGCAAGGTAGGAGTGTCCAATAGAGTGGACAGTGAGTGGACACAGGGTTTAAACAGATGGACCACCGTCTATGTAGACACAGCTAGGTGTTGGTTAATGAAGTGGCTGGTCAGTGTATGTATGGCTATGTGTACACCCATCATCAAAACAACAGCTGCGCCCAGAAGGAATCAACCGACAGGAATGAAACTTGGTGGGTGGGTTTGAGACATCACGAGACATGCTACTGATTCAGCTTTCACGCGCGGCTGTGCATGTGCCCGAAGCAAGGGCAGGTCTGATCTCTGTCCCTGACTGACTCAACAGCCATTAAGCGAACAGTGGTGTCCCCCATGAGTCATCCTGTTAGTGCAGCACCATTGGCAGACGGCTGCACCACGCAGGACTACATGCACGCAGACCGTTATGGCAAATGTCCTTAGCACCACGGCAACGCTGGATGCACTTTACATTCATAGGAGTTTCACGTAATAAGGTGACAGAGCTTTTAAAGGTGGACGTCTGGTTCCATTCACTACCACTGTGGACGATTCTCACTAAACGATGAACTTTAGAAAACCAAACCAAACATGAATTTCACTGAAAAAGCCTCAGAGTTAAACTGGTTTATGTTTCAGTACATCTGAGTCTTCGGACACACGTCTATGCAGTTCAAAATAAAGCCAGTTCATTTGTACAAAAACCACCGGAGTCCTGTACTTAACTACTCTGGGATCTCTAAATTTGGATCGTGGAGCCAATCTCAAAATGACTGTTCTCCAGTCCCACATCAAGCATGAAGCAATTTCCAGAAGAAAAACAAACCGCCTACACCGTCCGACATCCTTCATTTCTCAGGCCTTCACTTCCTGTGGCTGCTTTTACACGTCCCTACCCTCCCACACGACCCAGCGGTCAGACAGGGGACATAAAACGTCAAACATCAACATGTCGTTAAAAAGCAACACGCCGCAATGCTCTGCCTCCTTACCGAGCCACAAGACAAACTTTCCGTCTGGACACTGTTACCCTCCTCCTGCTGACAAACAACCGGATTACATTCCAGGCACATAGGGAGCATTCTACCAAACTTCAAACTGCAGCAGAACAGTATTCCGGAAATATTCCAAACGCAAAACAGGATAAACCAGACCTCAGATATTTACAAGGCAAGGCAACAATAAGCTCAGTATATAGAATCATCATTTATACAGTGCTTTCTACTGGGTGGAGTCTATCCCCAAAGCTTAACCCCTAAACTAAACCCTAACTCACACATTTACACTGATCCCTACACTCTAAACTAAACCCTAACCCCTTAACTCTAAACTAAACCCAAACTCACACATTTACACTGATCCCTAACCTCTAAACTAAACCCTAACTTACACATTTACACTGATCCCTAACCTCTAAACTAAACCCTAACTCACACATTTACACTGATCCCTACACTCTAAACTAAACCCTAACTCATACATTTACACTGATCCCTACACTCTAAACTAAACCCTAACTCATACATTTACACTGATCCCTAACCTCTAAACTAAACCCTAACCCCTTAACTCTAAACTAAACCCTAACTCACACATTTACACTGATCCCTACACTCTAAACTAAACCCTAACTCACACATTTACACTGATCCCTACACTCTAAACTAAACCCTAACTCACACATTTACACTGATCCCTACACTCTAAACTAAACCCTAACTCACACATTTACACTGATCCCTACACTCTAAACTAAACCCTAACTCACACATTTACACTGATCCCTACACTCTAAACTAAACCCTAACTCACACATTTACACTGATCCCTACACTCTAAACTAAACCCTAACTCACACATTTACACTGATCCCTACACTCTAAACTAAACCCTAACTCACACATTTACACTGATCCCTACACTCTAAACTAAACCCTAACTCACACATTTACACTGATCCCTAACCTCTAAACTAAACCCTAACCCCTTAACTCTAAACTAAACCCTAACTCACACATTTACACTGATCCCTACACTCTAAACTAAACCCTAACTCACACATTTACACTGATCCCTACACTCTAAACTAACCCTAACTCACACATTTACACTGATCCCTAACTCCTCAACCAACCTTAACTCATATTTACAGAGATCCCTTAACGCCTAAACTCTAAACTAAACCCTAACTCACACATTTACACTGATCCCTAACCCCTAACTCACACATTTACACTGATCCCTAAACTCCAAACTAAACCCTAACTCACACATTTACACTGATCCCTACACTCTAAACTAAACCCTAACTCACACATTTACACTGATCCCTACACTCTAAACTAAACCCAAACTCACACATTTACACTGATCCCTACACTCTAAAAAAAACCCTAACTCACACATTTACACTGATCCCTAACCCCTAACTCACACATTTACACTGATCCCTAAACTCCAAACTAAACCCTAACTCACACATTTACACTGATCCCTACACTCTAAACTAAACCCTAACTCACACATTTACACTGATCCCTACACTCTAAACTAAACCCTAACTCACATTTACACTGATCCCTACACTCTAAACTAAACCCTAACTTACACATTTACACTGATCCCTACACTCTAAACTAAACCCTAACTCACACATTTACACTGATCCCTACACTCTAAAAAAAAACCCTAACTCACACATTTACACTGATCCCTACACTCTAAACTAAACCCTAACTCACACATTTACACTGATCCCTAACCCCTAACTCACACATTTACACTGATCCCTAACCCCTAAACTCTAAACTAAACCCTAACTCACACATTTACACTGATCCCTAACCTCTAAACTAAACCCTAACTCACATTTACACTGATCCCTAACCTCTAAACTAAACCCTAACTCACATTTACACTGATCCCTACACCCTAAACTAAACCCTAACTCACACATTTACACTGATCCCTAACCTCTAAACTAAACCCTAACTCACATTTACACTACTCCTTAACCCCTAAACTCTAAACTAAACCCTAACTCACACATTTACACTGATCCCTAACCTCTAAACTAAACCCTAACTCACATTTACACTGATCCCTAACCCCTAAACTAAACCCCAACTCATATATTTACACTAATCTCTTAACCCCTAAACTCTAAACTAAACCTTAACTAATATATTTACACTGATCCCATTCCCCTAAACTCTAAACTAAACCCTAACTTATACATTTACACTGATCCCTACACCCTAAACTCTAAACTAAACCCTAACTCATATTTACACTAATCCCTTAACCCCTAAACTCTAAACTAAACCCTAACTCACACATTTACACTGATCCCATTCCCCTGAACTCAACCCTAACTCACATTTACACTGATCCCTACACCCTAAACTAAACCCTATCTCACACATTTACACTGATCCCTAACCCCTAAACTAAACCCTAACTCATACATTCACACAAATTCCTTACCCCCTAAACTCTAAATCCTAAACGTATGCTAAACTCTAACCCCTAAATTCTACACACTAATCCCTAACCCCCAAATTGAGTCTAAACATGCAGCTGCAGCTTTACTTTCCTTACAAGTGATAAACTATTACCTGCCGAGTCGCTTCCAGGTTGGCTTTCGCTGGTGACCCAGCTTGGTCATGCTGGTTAACCAGCATATCAGCATCCAAGCACAACATACGCTGGCTGAAATGAGGCGATATGGGAAAATGAGAGCTATATATGGGAAGATGGGCTATGGGAATATAGGGATCTAAAGTGAAAGACTTTTAAACTGTTCCCTGTCAAACTATTCTCCAGCTGATTTCCATACCGACCTGCCACTGTGCTGAACAGATCTGAGAAGTTACACACCATTATGTCTATTTATGGCATTAAAACCGGTTAAGTAATACTTTGCAGTCTTGTTTTCCAATGACTAGACTGGTTTTAAATACAGATTTGACGGATATAAATGCAGTTGGACCCAAGGTGCAAAATACAGGGGGTCCTAAGGGGATTCAGGACCCCCTGAATGTCTCATATGACTCAAAATTCAGGGGTTTCCTGAAAATAAACTTACTAAGACATTTTTATGCATTAGGTAAAATGACACTTAAATACAAATTCTGTATATGCTGCTACCACACAGTGGTGGAAATGAGTCTCCTGTTGGTCTTTCATAGCCAAATGACTAGGATATACCTTGCGACACTGCTACAACAAACCTGTACATCTGAAATCTTGTCCAATCCTCCCAAAGAGTTCAGTGAAGAGTAACTCGTTAATTAATTTCTCAAACTGAACACAAAAGATGTGTATTAACTCATTATCGATTAATCAATCAGTCAATCAATCAATGTGTGGAAGTGTGCAACACCAAACTACAAATCATTTCCATAAAAAGGAATTTTTAAACCAGGAATTTTGTCGGCACGATTGCCAACATCCCACAAAAAATCCATTCTCCCAAAACCCAGCCAGTGTGGGACAAGCCCTTACCCCACCAAACCCCCCCAAAACCCAACCAACAAGGCGTACCCCCAACCCAACCCTGAAAAAAGACACCCCCCCCAAACCCCATCCATTGCGGGACACCCCAACACAACCCCCAATCAAGTCCCTCAAACCTCATCCACCCAATCCCATCCAACCTAACTCCCAAACATAAACAAACTCTCCCAAACACCATCCACCCAACCCCATCCAACATGGGACACCCACCATCCCAACCTCCCAACTCCATCCAACATGGGACACCTCTCAATCCAGGTCCCATCCAACATGGGACACCCCCAACCCAACTCCTAAACCCCATCCAATGTGGGACACCCCCAACCCAACCCCATCCAATGTGGGACACCCCCAACCCAACCCCATCCACCCAATCCCATCCAACATGGGACACCCCCACAATATAACCCCTAAACCTCATCCAATATGGGACACCCCGCAACCCATCCCACAAACCAAAAACAATTCCCCCAAAACCCATTCACCAAACTCCCAAACCCCATCCAATGTGGGACACCCCCAACCCAACCCCATCCCATCCAACATGGGACACCCCACAATCCAACCCCTAAACCCCATCCAATGCGGCACACCCCCAACCCAACCCCATCCACCCAATCCC
>JAMWET010006570.1:260000-335000 GCA_024036415.1 Prochilodus magdalenae
ATCGACACATATAAACTGAGAAGCCTCGTGTAGGTTCACTGGTGGGTTTAGATATACGCCCTGTGTAAATATAATGTCTATATGCGTGTTCTAGACATGGTGACCCCTGGTTCCCCGTCACCACCACTGTAAAGAGATCCGAGTCTCTGTAATTAACCATTTCACACCAGTCCACTGAGTGTGTACATCCCAGTGACTGAAACAAGTAACCACTTACCTGAGAAATCACAGGAATTCCCATTTTTATTACCTTAGCTTCGGAATCAGATGTATTAGAGCATTGGGAAGTCCCAAACAAAAGCGCCATGCCTCATCAGAACCGCTATATACGTTACATAACTTGACAAACTCAAATCGTAGTAAGGCCTGCATCTCACACAGAGCTCTGTTAGAGTAAGACAACCCCCAAATAGGAATTAAACCCATCAACTCCCCATCTAGAACGCTAACCACCAAGCGAAAGCTAAGCCAGCACAGCCTAACTGACTTACTGATCTACCACATCCACTGTCTTTAGTTTGTAGGTCTATCCATATGTTTAACCACACCGGCATTCCCGGGATACAGCACACCCGACACACACAGTCGACCGTTAGACTTACAAATCCCCGGTCGTATCCGCCACGTCCTCTGTCGTATCCCGCCCTGTCGTATCCTCCGCGATCATAACCTCCTCTTCCTCGCTCATAGCCCCGCTCCAGATGGCCCCCCTCATAGTCCCGGGGGCCTCGGTCTGCAGGGCCCGGGTACTCTCGGGGTCCCAGACGGGACTTATCAAACCCTCCTTTCTCCACATGCTCGGCCTCCTCCCCAGTGTACTCCCTAGAACGGTAGGGATGAGGAGAAGGAGACGAGGAGGAGGAGGAAGAAGGAGATCGCTCACGCTTCTTCTTGCTTTTCCTTAAAACGATGGAAAGAGTGACAAGACGGTTACCGGGAGACGGAGCAAACGACCCTCAATGATGTAATTCAACTGCACTTCAGATAGGACCTTGGGCTTGACTGACATTCAGCATTACCATCCGGAAGTTTGGAGTCATGTATTTAAATTTCACACACTCACACACACCTATACTCACACTCTCTCACACCTATACTCACACTCTCACACACACACCTATACACACACACACACACTCACACACACTCACACACACTCACACACACTCACTCTCACACTCACTCTCACACTCACTCTCACACTCACTCTCACACTCACTCTCACACTCACTCTCACACTCACTCTCACACTCACTCTCACTCTCACACTCTCACACATACAGCCTCACACACATACACTCGCACAGCCTCACACACACACACACACAGACAGCCTCACACACATATACACTCGCACAGCCTCTCTCTCACACACACACACACACACACACACACAGCCTCACACACACTCACACTCTCACACACACACACACACTTTCACTCACACACACACTCACACACTCACACACTCACACACTCTCACACACTCACACACTCTCACACAATCTCACACACTCACACTCACACACTCACACTCTCACTCACACACTCTCACACACACACACTCACACACACACACTCACACACTCTCACACTCACACACACACTCACACACACACTCACACACACACTCACACACACTCACACACACTCACACACACTCACACACATACACACAGAGACAGCCTCACACACATACACTCGCACAGCCTCACACACACACACACACAGACAGCCTCACACACATATACACTCGCACAGCCTCTCTCTCACACACACACACACACACACACACAGCCTCACACACACAGACACAGCCTCACACACACAGACACAGCCTCACACACACAGACACAGCCTCACACACACAGACACAGTCAGTGTGTTCAGTTCCCATTTTATGTTCATTTAAGTCCACAAGACTTGAGCACCACTGGTGGGAGCACTCTGTCTTCATTCGCCCCTGATGTCGTGCATATATACAGCTTTCTCAGTCCTGATGGAATCATTCACACACATCTCTGCTTATCATTCTGAATCCGTGAAGCTGAACAGATTTTGGTCACAGGGGCTCCTTGTGAGATGTTTATTTGCCACCTAAACAGGTTTAAAAATTGAAATCTCGGCTTGAGAAGTGATTACAAGCCTTCTAACAGGAGTGCCGATTTAGGAGTCTGAGTAAATATCCAAAACACTGAATATCGTAAAATGTTTTAAGCTGCTTTATAGATTCCCAAAATGGGAGTACTGAGTCTTAATAATTAGCTTCCAATCCTAGATTGCTGCAGACTGGATCATGTGTGTTGTTCAAACCTCTGACCACTAGATGGCAGTGTTCCTTTACCTTTAGACTCGTCCGATCTCTCGCCATAAACAAGAAGCAATAGGGTGCACAGCTAACGTGGGTTTTTTGGTACCATGGCTTTTATTTCAGTTAAGAACGATGACCTAATGCCTTGATTTCACGATATATCAAACGGTAGCACCAGCTTCCACCATGCAGAGTTCAGCTCCAACCTCTGATCTAACACACCTGATCCAGCCTCTTTAGGGGATTCTAATATAGGTGTCTTGGATCTGAACTCTCCAGGGTGGTAGATGTCCACGACCAGGATTATGCCCCACTGTGCTAGTGTGTGTGCAGGTGGGTGTTTCACTTCACAGATTGGTTGAATACAAAAAAAAAAAAAAAAAAAAAAATTCTAAAAATAAATAAAATTTAAAAAATGTCCCTAAACTCTCTGCTGAGAGAATGACCATCCTCACCTAACCAAACATACTTGCACCCCCATCTGTTTGGTACCCAGCATGACTTACTTGGACTTCTTGTGTTTGGAGACTTTGTCAGGAGACAGTTCGCGGCTGGGGGTGCGAGACCCGGCTGAGCCTTTCCCCCCCTCACGTTTGGGGATTTTTTTACGGCGCTCAATATCCAAACGCAGGTCCATTGAGTCTCCTTCATATTTTTTACCATAGTCCTGCGGAGACACGGTAATGCGGTTCAGAATTAATAGACATGTGAATACATGCTTACTAGCAGTGCCATCAGTGTTCATGCACCGAGGACACATCAACCAGCAAACATGAAACCCTGATTAACATTAATCGCTGACTAAGGGCAAGTCTGAATGAAAGCCCAGCCCAACGTGGAACATTCCTAGAGACAGGTTAAGCCTAATCCTAGGCTCGAGGTTTTTCAATGGAATACTTCTATTAACCCAGCCCAAAAGTACTTGGCATGAACCATGTTTTTGTAATACCGGCCTAACTAACCAGAACATTTACATTTATGCCATTTAGCTGACGCTCTTGTCCAGAGTGACTTACAGGGTTAATCATATTACAGGTGGGCCAACGTAGTGTTAGGAGTCCAGCCCAAGGACTCTTATTGGTGTGGCACAGCATAGTCACCTAGACTGGGATTTGAACCCCAGTCTCCCACATGTAGTTTTGGCTCTGGGGTGGGTAGTGGTCTTATCCGCTGAGCTACACCAACCAGAACTCCCCATTTTAATCCCCTTCTAGTCTAGGCCAAGGCTTAACCTGGGTCTGGGAAACTGGGCACTAGTAAGCTAAACGTAAACCGTGCCCACAAGCCATTCCATTTGTTCCATTTGGTTTTAACCGTAGGTGAAACAGAAGCACAAAACCGCGACCAGAAAGTTGTGGACCACCTTTTAACCAAAGTCCGGCTGCAGTGCTCGACCGGCTGGTAACTCAAGAGTGACGACAATGTTGAACCCCACTAAATCAGACACAACAATGGAGACCTTCCCATGTGCAATGCTTACGTGCAACGCTAAACTACAGCCTGAAACAGCCGCTTCTGGTTTTCAGATTCTCCAGAAGATCCAAGTTGGCTAGATCACATATGTCCTGTCTCATCTGACCTTCTATTAGAGTAGTTAACAGTCAACAGGATTTCTATACAGTGCTACAATGGCTCAGTGTAGGACAGTGTAGGTCACCTTCTGAAAATGTGTGAAGTAAAAACAAAAAATAAATAAATAAAATGAAAATAAATGAAAACGTGAGACTAGACAACAGAAAACTAGACAGATATCATGGGAAAGCAGCATGCTCCATGCTTTCCCCATGGTGATTAGTATAGAGCCTCACTTGTTCAAAATGCGTTTTCAAGGAGAAATACTTACTATGGCATTTGCTTAGAGGTCCACTGAAAGGCCTGGACAACAGGATCAATAGTCACTTCCATTCTGATTAGCCTTTTGTTTGGGTCATGTATTTACCCACCGATTAATCATATCACAAAAGCTGGAGGGGGGAGGGCGTAATGCTCAGTAATACAAAAGGGACTTTCGCTCTTGTGTATTAGACTTATGCACCTCCTTTAAATAGTGGGGGAGAAAAGCACATTGCTGTTTCAGCTGGCACACATTTTTGGGCTGGAATTTTGGATTTGAAAACGCTGGATTTGTCACCTTGTACTCGCTCTCTTCCACATCCTCAAACAGACGAAAGTGTTTCTTAAAAGCACTTGGAGACACATCAATTCTCCTAGAGAGAGAGACACAAACGAGGAAACCTTTATAACACCAGTTCACAGGCTACTCCACTCAGAAATGTCTTGACATGTGGAAAAAGACGCACCTGTGGATCTCAGGACTCTTTCTTTGCCTCATCATTTCCATCTGTGCCGCTTTTCTTTGGTACATGCCGAATCGCTCATTCAGAGTCATCCCAGACGAGCGAAAGTGTTGAGCTACAAACAGTGGAGGGGGAAAAGGAGAACAACAATCTTCTTTTTAATCATGGCGAATCAAGAGGCACCAATAACAGCAAGCCTGGTACTTGGTCACCATGAATACGCACATGAACACGGACAGGCGGGCTCCCTCAGAACCCCAGGACGGGAAAGAGTGGAGCAACAGGATAACCAAGACAGCGATATACAACTTGGACTGATGAAAGGAAGACGTTACCTTTGATGTGATGAACGATGGTGACTATGTGTTGAGCGAACAGCTCTGAGGGGCTGCGGCGGAACTGAGCCCCCTGAATGTGCTGGAAAATGGAGCGGAACTCCTCGTGATCTTTCTTAGCGGGGTGCACCAGATCCTGAGACAAGCGTCTCTCTTTGGCTAATGCACCGGAGGAGCTAGGAGGAAGAAAACAGAATACTTGGCTATATTAATTTATTCATGCAGGACCTCTGAGGAGATGCTGTCATCCATCCCATCATGCCAGATTAGGAACTTCTGGTCTAAACCGGGATCTTCAAAAGAAAACCTAAGGGTGATGTACAGCAGTGGCCTTACTGTGGAAGACTGTTTCTCACACTAAGCAAAAAAGACCATACCGGACATACATAATTATGACATAGCATCTTAATTAATTACCATGTCATAATTATGACTTTCTGAATTATGCCTTACTATCTCATAATTATGCCATGGCATTTAATTATGCCTTACTATCTCACAATTATGCCCTAGCATTTAATTATGCCTTACTATCTCAATTGTGCCCTAGCATTTAATTGACTTACTATCTCACAATTGACTTGGCATTTATTTATGCCTTACTATCTCATAATTATAATACTATCTTAGAATTCAGTTATGACTTAGCATTTAATCATGCCTTACTATCTCAATTATGCCATAGCATTTAATTATGCCTTACTATCTCAATTATGCCATAGCATTTAATTATGCCTTACTATCTCATAATTATGCCTTACTATCTCAATTATGCCATAGCATTTAATTATGCCTTACTATCTCAATCATGTCTTACTATCTCACAATTATGCCATGGTATTTAATTATGCCTTACTATCTCATAATCATGCCTTACTATCTCAATTATGCCATAGCATTTAATTATGCCTTACTATCTCACAATTATGCCTTACTATCTCAATTATGCCATGGTATTTAATTATGCCTTACTATTTTAATTATGCCCTAGCATTTAATTATGCCTTACTATCTCACAATTATGCCTTACTATCTCATAATTATGCCTTAGCATTTAATTATGCCTTACTATCTCAATTATGCCATGGCATTTAATTACGCCTTACTATCCCATAATTATGCCATAGCATTTAATTATGCCTTACTATCTCATAATTACGCCTTACTATCTCATAATTATGCCTTACTATTTCAATTATGCCCTAGCATTTAATTACGCCTTACTATCTCATAATTATGCCATGGTATTTAATTACGCCTTACTATTTTAATTATGCCATGGTATTTAATTACGCCTTACTATTTTAATTATGCCCTAGCATTTAATTATGCCTTACTATCTCATAATTATGCCATGCCATTTAATTATGCCTTACTATCTCATAATTATGCCCTAGCATTTAATTATGCCTTACTATCTCATAATTATGCCATGGCATTTAATTATGCCTTACTATCTCATAATTATGCCTTACTATCTCACAATTATGCAATAGCATTTAATTATGCCTTACTATCTCAATTGTGCCCTAGCATTTAATTGACTTACTATCTCACAATTGACTTGGCATTTATTTATGCCTTACTATCTCATAATTATAATACTATCTTAGAATTCAGTTATGACTTAGCATTTAATTACGACTTCTCAATTATGACAAAATACTTTGAAGCTGGTACGTGTTGTCCTTGCCACCCCAATAAGACGAGTGGATCATTTGAATTACGAGGTCATTTAGCCTTTAAAATACAAATGCAACAAAGGCCATTATTAAACTATTCTAACACCAGCTACTCAAACGTCACCCTCCAACTGCCGAAGCAGCTTACTACCCACATACACCAAGGCTCCCTGGTTAGTTGGAAGCCTACGGGTGAGTCTGCCGCTCTTACGTGCAGTGTTATTTTGGGTGCAGCCACAGTGATATTGCAGCTCCTTAATGACCCCTAAGTTTTGAGGATCTGAAACATCTACACAGCAAATTACAGCTACATTAGAACATTCACTTTACCAGAGCGCGCAACAGCACCACGGAGACAAGCAGCTTAGACCTAGACCTCCTAATATGGGCATGATGGCGCGACTTCAGAGAGCAATTTGGCGGCAACTAGAAAACGAAGCCCAACTTCCGAGGCCTATCGGCAGTAAAGGGGTGCTTACCTCTCAGCCTCTTCATTGAACGTTTTCAGGCTAAAATTGAACTCTGGGTCTTTCTTCTTAGTCGCCCTGGCTGGAGGCGACACCTCCTTTGCTGAAGGGAAAAGCGGCCTGCCCCTCTCCGCGCTTCTGGAAGGCGACGGAGAAGAGGGACTCACGCGGTTCTTCTTTTTCTCTTTCTTCTTAGAGGCCTTCTCCTCTTTGCGGGCGGCCTGCTTGCGGCTCCGGTAAAGCTCCTCCATCACGTGCTCTTCCTCGTCCTCCACTTCTTCTTCCCGCTGTGCCGATTCCTTGTTGGAAGCGTAGGAGTCGTCGTCCCATTTCCCAAAACGTTCCTCAAACAATTCCCGTGCCGAGAGTGTCGCCTTGGCCTTGTACTTGGGTTCTTCCTCTCCCTTTCTTTCCTTCAGGCTTTTCAGGTACGTCTCCTCCTCCTCGTCCAGAAAGGGGAGTCCTTTATCAGACTTCGTCTCACTATAGGCCGGATCCACGTCGAAAAGCCCTCTCTGCTTTCTGCTCTTCTCCTTCTCAGCCTCTCCGGGATTCACGTCTTCGTCCTGACCCATATCCCAATCCGATGACGGCTTTTTCTTCTCTGCCAAAAACCTGAAGCAGCACATGATCCACAGTTATTCCTTCGTACGATTTCTCCACACTGTAAAGAAACTTCAAATCTGTTTAGTCGTTACTGTTAAAGGTACATATGATGAAAGTACAGGATCTACTGAAACTCATTTACTCAAGCAAACACTGAGCACTCAAAAACTGCACCACAGCAGACATGACTGACCAGGACTCAGTTCAGGAAATATACTTACATCATCTAAGCTTTATCTCCTAAATTATGGGATTGCAAACAACCTCATAGCACAGGGCAACAGCCAGCAAGATATGGATATTTGATATTTGCGTTTCAATTGAGTTGAGATCCATTTTACCCTCTATGCTCTTCCAAGGACCTTTGTTTGCTGTGCACAGGCTAAACACATTTGAAAGAATGATTATAAATCAAACACTGTGTGAGAGAAACAGAAAAAAAGAGGGATGTTGGTCATAAAACGACAACTGCAAGCGCTGCGAGGCAGGCCACATACTTTTTGAACGCGGAGGAGATTTGCGCCGATTTGTCTCCGGCCTTCATGTCTTCCTTTGAGAAGAAACCAAAGCCACCGGAAGCCGCTCCCTGCTTTGGGGGGCTCTTGCTGTCAATGCTCCTCCAAAGAGAAGCACCGTTGCCAGAAGCTCCAGAGATGGACATTTTGACCTCGGGCTGAGCTCCTGCCGAAGCCTGCCCTTGGTTGGACTGTTTGGGGCTGGTGCCGTAGTCGCTCAGACTCTCCCATTTGCTTGGAGGCTCCTCGGGGACGAGCGCTGAAGGTTTCGCTTCCTCTTCTTTGATAGCGGCCTTTCCCTCTCCTGGAGACCCTTTGCTCTTTGAATCTTTGGAGTGGGCTTTCCCCGAGTTCCCTCGCCGAGGAGACGGGGAGTGAGACGAGGAGCTTGAGCGGCGGGAATGAGATGACGACCTTCCGGAGTAGCGCGAGCGGCTGCGGCTGCCTGATCGCTTGCGCGGAGTGCGCGAGCGAGAGCGTCCCCTCTTGGGGCTGTGCGCATGGTGGTCGTAGGACTGCTGCTGGTCACGGTGGCCGCCATGCCAGTTGTTGGGGCGGTAACCGTAATTACCACCTCCTCTGTGGTAGCCACGGGGAAAATAGCCACGTCCTCTGCCACGGTTGTGATAAAAGGGCCTCCTGTAGCCACGGAAACCCCGAGTGTATCCGCGATTTCCTTGAAAATCTCTGGAGGGGTAGTTTCTCTCCCGGCTGTGTGAACGGGAGCGAGATCTAGAGCTGGAGGACAAAAAAGAAAAAAGGAGAAGTGAAATGACCACACTTGCTAAAATTCCATGATAAACAAGCAAAGGAGGTAAAAGCACTCCAGCTACAGCTAATTACTCTCTGCTAATGACTTAAAATAGCTCTTAAATAATATAAATTAAATATTATTTAATTTAAATTAAATAATAAATTGAATATTGTTTAATTATTAATAATATTAATTAAATAAAAGATGCTATTGTGTCACTACCACTTGAGGGCGCTGTGCAACTACCCATTTTTCCTCATGTAAGCTCAGATATAATGGCCAAAACTACGCCACAAATAAGCATCGTACGACTTTAATGTGATACAAGCTCCTGGTTCTGGCGCCAACATAGCCATCTAGGTAGAAGGTTGCACCACACAGCTTCGAGAAAAGCCCTTTTAAAATCATAGGAAAGCTTTAAAAAGCCTAAACAGGATTTGAGAAGTCAAACAGGCGCAACAGCTTTCAAGTCTGACGCTCGTACGTTCATCAGAGACTTACTAGACATTAAAAGCAGCAAAATCAGCAAAGCACATGTGCAAAACCAGGAACCGTTCGCTCTCTTCACAGAATGTCACTTACCGGCGGCGTCTTTTCATTGGAAAGAGTCAGAATGAACAAGAACTACACAACAAACCAACCGCTCGACAGCCCTACAGACGTCCTTCAGCTAGCGGAACGGTGCGAACGAGACGGAGCCTCATGCAGGGCAGCGCAAACATTTCTGCCCTGATCGTCTACCGGCAAGACAGAATGAGATAAAGCAAAGACAGAGAGCGCGAGGAGGACGAGAAGGAAGAGGAGGAGAGTATAGCAGCTTCCTGCCACCCTCAAACACACTGTTATCTGACTCTCTATTTGAGTTAGCAATGACATAATGACTCACGTCTGTTTGGCGAAACTCCTGAAGCTGTACAACACAAGAGCTACTAACCGGCTCCTGTTTTCAGACTCCACCACCAAAGGCTCATGTCACTAGCCCTAACACAGCCTTAAATCAGCAGCGAGCTGACCGGCCGCATAGCCAACATCCACCACCAGCTGTGAACTACCCATCTACCTGCTATTTATAAAAACAGCCTACAAATAATAATAATAATAATAATAATAATAATTAAAAAAAAAAAACTAAATCAAGATCAGGAACCCGCTAGAGATGTGCACAGGACCTCGGTTAACCTCTGAGATCTACGGGAATCTCTCCTCGGGTATACGTGTCCTTACATGCACTCATCACTAGAAACACACCCACGCTGGAAAAGAAGCCCCCCCGCTTCTGTAAGCTTACCTGTAGCGGTGCTTTCTGGACCTCGAGCGTGAACGGCTACTGGAGCGAGACCGCGAGTAGGACCGCGATCGGGACCGGGACCTCGATCTGGACCGAGACCCCCTGGAAGGAGAATTGGGCGGCTTGGACATCTTCAATCACGTTTCCTTTCTGAGAGGAACACAGAAAAACAGACGGCTCATGAGGACCACAGAACAAGCCTTCCCCACACCTCTGCTACGCGATCGAACACATTCAGACGTCTCCAGAACAGCGTCGTTCCTCTGCCGTGTTCTTTTGCTGGTTCTGTTTCGGGATCTCTTCAGGGGTTAAAATGAGCAATAGGCCACATTAACTGCGTGTTAGAGATCGAGAGGGGCTCTGTATGACACACGGGGGAAACACGGTGATAAATTACAGGTTAGGGTGATGGAGTACTCGCAGAGAGGGGGAGATTTAATCAGTTCAGTGTGCTCAAATTTAATGTTTGATGTATGTTTACTTTCCGGCGGTTTACTTTAATCAAAGGATTATGTTTGAGCTTCTACGCTCCTCCGTTTACCAGCAAGGAAAGTAATTCATGTGCTCTAGAGCAGCCACTTCGAATTATCCAATGAGTCTAATGGGCTTCTGAAGCTACTGTGCATCACTGTTCAGTTGATAGGGGTGGGCTACACGTCGCGTTATAGTTAGTGTGATAATTCGGGTCATAATTGGCTTTTCAGACCACACTGTGGATGTCCCGAGTACTTCGAGAACACGGACAAACTACAAGTTACAAGGTGGGCATTATTAGTAGGGATGCACCAAAAGTTCGGCAACCGACATTAAAATTTTTGAAATTTTTTGAAAAATGTATCCCAAACAATGACGTTTTTAATCCCGCTGAACTTTAACTTAGCTCTAGAGCTAGCGCCAACGCTCCAGCCTAATACCCAGCAGGCTGACGTTACCACCTCTTATTCCGTTTCAAGCATTCGAGCCAAACAGAGCTCCAGACAGTCTAAAGAGCAGAACGGAGCCGTTACAGCGAGGCAGACAGACAGCAGCTTCTCAACGTGCACGTACATCTGCACACACACACACACACACGCACACGTGCACACACTCACACATCCACTCTCGTGCACACACTCACACATCCACTCTCGTGCACACGCGTCTTTCCTCTCTCATCCTCCCTAAAGAAACGCAGACTGCAGTTTTACAACAACGCAATAAACTTGAAAGGTTTTCTTTGAAATCCAGAACAAAAAATACAAGTAGAATATTTAATAAACGCAAAATTAATTAAATGAAAGCATGAAAAAAAATAAAATAAAATAAAAAAAAAGTCACATATTCAGACCTCAACCAAAGATTTTATTTTATTTGCCAAAGGTTTCATCTCAGAGCATCAATCAGGCATGCGTCTGTGTTCTTCTGCCTTTTACAAAGCACCAAATAAAGATGGCTGTAGTGTTTTTATTATTATTGATATACTTCATACTGTGTGTGGCACTAAAGGTTCCACTTTATCTGCTCCACCTTATAAACCCACCAAAGAATAAAGTACCACGACACATACTGTATCCTGAAAGTCCCTCGCTCACAGCTCTCAAACTGAAACTTCTGCGTTTCATTTTAGACCAAAATGACCCCAAAACAAGAAACGCAGAGCCTTCGGTTCAGTTCCTGTGCTGCAAGATGCTGAAGTTCAACTGCACTTCCAGTTCATCGGGGCAGTTCTGCTACCCCAAGCTCTGCTACTACATCTGTACTTCTGCTAAAGGCTTGGTCCGTCACTATTTCACAGCAGTAGCAACACTTTAACCGGGACTGTGACCTGAGGCTGCTCAACACTCTCTCTCTCTGCTTATAAACAACTCGCATGATCCTTCTGCTGAAACACGTTTCATAAATAGCAGGCAACCTAACAGTCCCAGCACCAGCCTTTCTCCCACCTCTGAAACAGGGTACGTGGGTCGCCGCATGCGTGCCTACCAAGTGTTTTACATTAGCTGTGAACGTGGCTCAGCCAATCAGATTTAGGAACCGTAAATATCCATTTTCTGAAGAGAAATCCGCACGTTCTAGCTAATCAGGCTCCCTGAGAGCCCTTAAAACAAATCACCTGAGACAGCGTGCACGGCGCAGACAGGTTTCCAGGAGCAGGCTCGTCTGCGAGCGTAAACGTGCCAGACCTCTAAACTAGGGTAGCTGTCCTCGTCGGGTCTTTAATGCGACGCTGACCCTGACTGCTCCGCGCTGAGAGTTCCCAAAAGTAAGACCACTCGTCGCCCAGCAGCTTCAACTCACTGAGGCTAATAAATAACAGTAAGCAGCACAGCAGGTCACTGACCTCCGTCTTTCTCTCCGTCTGGCCAGATTCAGAATGGCAAAGCTAGAATCGCCGGGATCCCCATCTCGAAACAGACCGAAAACTATGTGGCTGAATCAGGGGCTAAATATAGAGCACCGTTACTCGCTGGAGCCGGGGCTGGAGCCGGGGCATCATAATGGGAACTGTGCACAGGCAGCTTGAGGTTTCTGCAGAAATGCACCTTTTCAATACTGGATAAAAGTCCGTTTCATGTTCATTTCTTATTGGAAAAGGATTAAAAGGAGGCTGGAAATGTGGCACAACACCTCCAGAAATCTTATTGACAATCAATGGGTAACAACATCTGACCTGATGGAACAGATATTTCGAAAGCACGATTAAATCTCTGGCATACAAAGCTGGTTATATAAATGATATAATAGATTATACACAAGTTGTAATGGAAGGTGTAGCTGCTCAGTGTTTCCAGAGGCACTGAACGTATCCACAACACACTCAGAAAGCATATGCTGTAACGAAACGCATCATGATAACAGCCATAGTGCCCAGTCCAAAGCTTAAACTGCTCCACACTACCAGTACGAAACATCTGGTAAACAACCCTACAGTTAACTCTCCCGGATACTACTGTTAAAAACACACATCAGAATTAAATCAATCAATAAATTTAATTTATGCAATTAAACCGCTTGGCAACCAATACACTGACTTTTTTAATGGCAGCAGACATTTTTATATATATATACACACACATTTACCAGCACATAAGAATTAAACCAGTGTTTGATTTTATTTATTTATTTATTTGCTTACGGTCAAAATTCTGACCAATTCTGCCATAATACATTTTGCACTTCTGAACTTATTGTGGATATCAACAGAACCAACTGGACAAGTAGTGCCGGTTAACTGGATTTAGTGCAATGGCACATTAGGTAGAAAACCAAATAAAAGAAGAAGAAAAAAAATGGTGACCCATCTAGGCCTAGACAATAATTCGTTATCGGTATTTACCGCGATAAGAAATGTTTCAATAACAGTGATATCACTTTTGCGGTATTTCGATATGTATTATTTACAGAGTCTGTCGTTGACAAGCATTTTTTTACAGGGCGCCGTCAGTTCACTGCATTCAAGCACAGTTGGCCTCCCTAGCCGGGCTACGTCAGTGCGTGATGACGTAATCACAGGTGGTTGACTTAACTCCATGCTAGGCTACGCTAGGCTAGGCTCAGCTCCAGCACGGGACATTTTAGATGCGAAATGAGTGCCCCTGATGGCAAAACACAAGTGAGCGAACAAGCTTCCACAAGCGAAAAGACAGAAGACGTAGTTGATTAGAAAGCAGGACTAATTCAGTGGTGTGGATGCGGTTCGGCTTTCGAAAGTCTGATAGACTTCAGGTTTCAGCTTGCTGCACATTGTGCCGGAGAGTGGTGCCGACTAGCTGCAGTAACACATCAAATCTGTTCCAGCACCTCAAGTGGTTCCACTATCTAGAACATTCTGAGAGTCAAAAAATGGGGCACCAAAAACGTTCAAGCCAACCTGTCCCTAAAACATCGCCAGCATTTGCGTCTGCCAAAGAGAAGCCCATGCAGCAGTCACCGGTGGTTGCATTCATGTCGTGAGACAAACAGTCCAAGCGTCATACAGACATCACTAAAGCTGTAACAAACTTTTTGGCTAAGGACATGATGGCGTTTAGTACGGTGGGAAACGAGGGCTTTAGGAAAAGGATGTTAGTCGAGAATAAGAATAAGAAAAAGTTTTAATTTAAAGTGAAGGTTATTTATTTTGATAATGCCTAGGGGTTTATGTTTGACAGGGATGTCATGTTTTTGTATATGAAGGCTATATGCAAATGAAAGTGAGCATCGACTGTTTTGGACCATTTTTATTTCTAAAGTATTATATAGTTTTTGTGTGAGGAGGTTTCAAAGACTTCAATTCAATTTTTAGACTGTAGTAGTTACAGATTTTAAAGTAATTTTTTTAAAGTAAATTTGTAAAGTAAATTTTTTAAAGTGTTTATATCGATATCGGAATTATATTGTACCGACCGAAATTAAGGAATATATTGCAATATAAATTTTGGCCATATCGTCCAGCACTAGACCCATCATACACTTTATGAAGTGTGGTGATATCTTCCCCAGATTGCCTCTCAACTCAAATAACCCCATAAGGTAAAGCTCCAAACCCAAAAAACACATCACAGAACAGACAATACGCCACCCAACAGTAACAGCAGCTGCTAAATGACAGTAACTGCACTTTGTACCATAACCATTCTCCGATTCTTCTGAAGGCCAGGCTACTCATTGACAGGCCTACGTTCTGTGACGTGCCCACATTGATTAAATTCACACATACTTTCAGACTCAGAAGTAGATCATTACTTATCACCAGGACTCGGCCTCACTACTGCTATTAAACATAGGCGGCTACTAATAAGAGACGCTGAGAACTGATGCAACTTCTACGGAAATCTCAATTTCATGCCTCCACAAGAGTTTCGAGGGCACAGCGCTTCTCAGGAAACTTTTAGAGATGCCTAAACACGTTCTAGCAGCGGCCTTCGCCACTCTACCCGGCACACTGTGTTACATGTAGCTATAAACCAGCAACAGCTAGAGCGATTTTAAAGCCATTCACGCCACACGAAGATCTGAATCTGAGCAACTTGTGTTTTTCTTACCAGGAGGATCAGTGTTAGAGTGGGCAAAGGGAACGTCCACGACAACATTTATCTGTTTGTCTTGGGTTCATGTTGACACAAACCTTAGCCGGCGTTGTACGAATCGACCGCTAGAGAAGAAGTGGACTACAGTCTTCTGCAGTTAATCATTATCCCCCTTCCCCTAAACTCTAATCCCATTTTCAGCATTCCTGTAAGTGACGTAAAAGAGGGACAATCAATCAATCAGTGTCCTCTCAACATCATCGGGACCCCTCGGAGCTTCATTACTGCAACATTACAGGACAAGGCTTCTCTCTACACAAGGCAGATAAGCCCCACCAGCCTGCAGCTTGTAAAGGGTTGCTGCAGCCACGTTGGTTCACACTTTGCAACACTCGGATTAAGACGGTAAAGGTGACAAAATGAAAGTGCTGCCAGAGAAACTAGGTGTGACTGATGGTTATCAGAACCAAACTGTGATCAGCAAGACCTACTACGACTGTCTGAGGAGAACACCAAGCATGCTTTCAACTGTTGGGCCATTTAGGTTCCCAATCCCTTTAACCCCTATGGTCCACCAGATGACAACTACAAAGCAAAGCAGCCCACCGGAAAACAAGAATCAACTTTCACACCTAGTTAAAGAAAAACTAGAGTATTTTCAAAAAATAAACAAGGTCGCTGTGGAAGTGGCCCAGGAAACCTCCCAATCAGTGGCTAGCCAGCGGCCATGTTGTCTCAAACTGAAGATGTTTAATTAGCCTGCTGCTATTGTCATCCATTTGTGTGTACATTAATACACATGTATTTATATTAACATACTTAATATAACACCGATGCGGTTATACATGACGCTTCGGGCCCACTAACAACTACCGCTACCGGAGTACAGGCCCATGGGCCACTAAACGTTGCCCACTGGTAGAGAAACCCTGATCTGACCTGCTTTATCCTTCTGGGTTGTGGGTGGTGCTGGAGCCTAGGCCATCGTTCCATAGGTGGAAGGCAGGGAACAGTCTGGAAATGCCGCCAGTCCATCATCACAGGGTTAAATGAACTTGTTGACTCGTTAAAAATAAAGTCCTATGATAAGATACACAGTGACTCGTTTGTCGGGCATGTACCTTAATTTCAGGAACCGATTTAATCAGTAAATTAAATCTGGTTTTACTGTGTGAAATACCAAGAACTGACAAAATGGCCAAACCTATAAATACTGCTCTCTTGACAGAAGCTCAGTGGACATGGAGGCGAAGTGTTTACCACCTGACATGGCTAAAGCTGGCTTCTCATTCACTAGATTCAAGGAGGAACAGGAATTCTAAAAACCAAGCCAACCTCAGCTTTATTAAGGTTCTCAGAAAACTGCAGGAATCTGGAAAATATCAGTTACTCAAACTGACCTGACAGGGTCTGATGGCTCTTCAAGCGGAACCACAGGAAACAGAGGTGCTCTGGTGTGCACATTAGGCTACCGCTAACCCCAAAAGACTGGCTGTTCCTTTACGGTAGCTGCAAAGTGGACTACTTTAAATGTAATGAACTAGACAGGGGGTGGTGACTGAGGGTCCGCTCCATTTAGAGCTCATTGAACACACAATCCCTGTCACAGCTGCTTGGCCACCTTTTGTACACTGCATTATCTGTGGAATACCGGAATAACAATTACAACGAAACTCATACCTGAGGAAGAACTTCAACCAGTTTATCCGGTATTCCGGGGTATTGTCTGCCTCGGGTACTCTACCGGTCTAAAGAGAGGTAATTTAGCATAGCTGCTAATTCGATGGTCATACTATTGGGATTTTCCACTTTTTGCTTGTCCCTTGTGTCAACTGTTCATGCCTAGATTGTAATACACAGTTGAATCACATTATTATGACCAACAGTTTATATCCAGAGTAACTGCCGTGCGCAGCATGGACAGCAGTTAGACGGACTGGGAGTGGCTTAATAAGGTCCTGGTGGGTTGTCACAGGTACCTGGAGCCATTCTGACTGCAGTGCATCCCATAGCTGCTAGAGGTGGAGTGGGGGAGGATCCATAAACAAAAAAAAGGGTAGTACAGGAAAGTCTTGGCCATGCTCTTCCAAGTGCCAGACATTTCTAGACATATGACATATAGCATTGCCTTGCTGGAAGAGAACATCTGCCACGAGGAAGACCATCAGCTTGTAAGGGTGTACGTGATCTGCAAGGATGGATACATACCCAGATCAGCTGAGAGGGCCTTCTCACATGGATGAATGGGCCTAGACTGGGATTCGAACCCCCGTTTCCCACATGGTAGAGGTGGGTAGAGGTGTTAACTGAGCCAACCAACCAATTTCAGTGCTGGTTTCTGGTGAAGGACTCTGTAGTCAGTTTCCCTTTCCAGATTTTTTTTTGGGCCAGCTGTAAATAGTCTAATACTAGATTATTAAATATTAAATTAATGGTCAACCTGGTATACAAAAGGCTGGCAAACCTCCAGGAGTGAGCGAGAAAACATCTCTCAGACCATTTGCCTCTCAGTGCTGTTTCAACCCAGATCAACAACTCGATAACTGAAACAGGAAGTGGTCAGTGTATGATACGGCACCATCAAACAGAAAGAGAGCTTGGAGGAGCCGTGGAACAACTGACCTTCCTGCAAAGCCAGCCTAAACGCTGGGTCGACTGCATGATATAAAGACAGACATGATGTATTATTTTGGGCATTACATATACTGCATGTGCTGATGACGACACTGAACTGTGGTCAGTCTGAAAGAGCATCCCGTTATGAATAGATGTGCTTACAGAGGTAAAACAATCTCGCAGCCACCAGGCAGCATGTTCATAACCACTTGCTGTGATGCCCAAAGAAGAAGCTGTAGAGACGCTGCTAGAGACATTAAACTTTTCCCATAGCCGCCAAACTATTCTAGCTAATCTAGGACGGAGTGTTTCACACTGAACCACTCCGAAAGACACTGTTGACACCTTAAAGCCCTTACTTGACTGAAAGTGACAATATATGATGCCTACAGCACACGCAGCGCAGTCCAGTGTTTTGGTGGCTTGTGTAGCCAAACTGGTATTACAGAACCCCTTTAAAAAGGGAGGGAGGGAGGAAGGAAGTTTCTCCAAATGGCTGCATAACAGTTTATCATGCAAACAAAGCCATTCAGATGAAATTCTACGGAAACTCACCACACAGCTCAGAGTCAGAGCTGTTTACACTGGCGAGGATGATGATGGGAACCGGACGTCCGCCTCCAAAAGCGCCTCCTGAGAAAGCTACCACATGAAATGGTTATGAACCCACTGCCTGGTGTGGAAAAGGGGTCTGTAAGTGGTGGTGGAGGAGCACATGCAGGGTGTTGAGGCAAAGTACTACCCAAAGAATACACCGTAGTGGTGCCAGCTGCTGGGTTTGGACAGCAAGCAGGTTGGCCAGTTTAGTGTTGTGAGCATGGGGACGCCTGGTTCCATTCAGCACCATTGTGAAGAGCATGTGAGCTATTTCACAACAAAGCCGCGGTGGATGAGATTAGCTGCTGATTGTTTTCATCGTCTCTTCCATATTTAAGGCTACTAAATCTCTAGTTTTCATTGGAACCTTCCGTTCCAGCTTAAATGGTGCACCACTTGCATACTGTAACTTCTGCCCCATTTAAGGTGGAACGGACGGCTCGAGTGAGAGGCTAGCTTTTAGCCTCGACCTAAAAACGACCGCCGCCACGTCTTCTTATCACACACGCATCGCTGGTGTTAATAAAGATGGTTAGTTCAGATATCTGAATCGTATTTTACCCGTTTGCCACCATAACAAATACACAAACTCGGGGTTTAGCCAGCTAGCTAGGTGGCTGGCTAGCTAGCTAACAAGCTAGCTATTTTTAGCTAACCGCTAGCTAATCACATATGCAGCCACACATTATTAGCTATCTTCGTCTAGAGAAAAGACTACTGAGCACCAGCCAAACGTTTCACCACAAACAAGACGATAAATACAAGTTTACACCGATTTTCAGCTCCTTTCGAGGGATTTAGGAGACTGTTTACAGCGCAGCTTAGCTAATACATACCTCTCAGTCGTCGCGTGCAGCTCCAGCCTGTTAGCCTGGCGGCTAGCTAACCCGAGCTCGAAGACTCCGGGGCGGATTAAAGTCTAACGTTTCTTTGCTGTTTTGTTTTTTTTAAGGAAGGATTTAATCGAAACGTGTCTCTCAGTTACTGCGCGGATGCAAAGAAAAGCGAGTCTCCGGTGGAGGTCAGTCGTGCAGCAGCCATTCGAGCGTGTATACGTTTGTGTGTGTCCTGATCATTCTGTCTTCAGGGAAGGGAGAGAGAGCTGGAGGGAGGAGGAGGAGGGGATACGCTGCAGAAGCAGAAGGTCAGATCTCCTTCCTGGTTCCTGCCGAGCTGTCCTCATTCAAGGCGCACAAACCGACAGAGGGCCGAGTCTTTGGGGCACGTCCCAATATGCGCACATGCGCACTTCTAAACAGGGCGCGCGGGGAGCTGAGCACCCTCGTTAGGGCGAGTGCGTGTCTGCGGAGGCGGCATGGCGTGGCCTCGTGTTAATATGTTGGGGCCACGAGTTAAGTTTCTACTTAGTGTAGTAATCTGTGGGCTCAGTATATTACTTGTGGTCTCGATATAATAAGTTGTGGTCCTAATACAGTGCTTCCTGGCCTCAAATTTTGTTCTTTGTGGACATATATAGTAATGCACTGCCTCAAAAGATACAGTACAAAATTCATACCATGAATATTATAATCTGGGGCTTTAATATAGCAGTCTGTAGCTTCAGTGTAGTCATTTGTGAAGTCATGCTAATCAAGTTTAGATAACTGATTGGATAAGGGGAAAGGTGTAGGCCCATTAAAATATCAGCAGTGTTATTTACTCATGTAATGTGTTGATTTTCCATCATTTATAAAAAAGACCTCCAACATTTTGGCAAAGTTGGCAACACGCTGGCAACTGTTAGCATGCTGGGAGAGCGGAGATATCTGAAAGCACGCTCAACATTACAGAAGCCATATATATATAATCTATATATATATATATATATATATATATATATATATATATATATATATATATATATATATATATATATACTGTGTATATCATCCTGTTAGTGCCAGCACCATTGGCAGGACTACATGCACATAGATCGCTACGACAACTGTCCTTAACACCACGTCACCGTCACCAAAGACTGCAGTGGTGTCGTACCAGACTGTCATGGAGTGACTCAGAATGGCAGCGGGTCATCTTCAGTGACGAGTCCCGCTTTAGTCTTGGTGGAGATGCCCAACGAATCCATGTGTGGAGGCACCGTGGTCAGCACCAAGATGAACTGATTGTTGTCACGCACCACACGTCCAGATCTGGTGCCTATTACCATATTGACCATATATATGGTTAATATGGTAATAGGTAACATTACTTAGCATGGGTTGCCATGTATGTAGACGACACTGTGATCTTGAGTTGTTTTTATTTACTACACAGATACATAATATCTCTCAGTGCAATGTTTTACGTCTTGAGCTAAAGGTGGGGGTGGACGATGAGGGTGGAGGGGTGTAATGGTAGAGAGTACTGATGAATGTGCATCTGTGTTGCACCTGTGCTGCACACATGCTGCAGCTTCAAACAGATGCCTAGTGTAGACAGCTGAACTTGATAGAGTCGGTTCAGACCTGCTTCAAAATGCTCCTCTGCCATTAGCACGTTCACAGTATAGCATTAGTGAGGTCAGCAGCCGATCCGCTCTGGATCCCTCCAACTCCATCAGTCCAGAGAACACCGAACCATCGGCAGACGGCTGCACCACGCAGGACTACATGCATACAGACCGTTACAGTGACCGTCCTTAACACCGCGTCACCGTCACCAAAGACTGCAGTGGTGTCGTACCAGACTGTCATGGAGTGACCCAGAATGGCAGCGGGTCATCTTCAATGACGAGTCCCGCTTTGGTCTTGGTGGAGACGCCCAACGAACCTGTGTGTGGAGGCACTAGTGAGCATTAGTGAGGTCAGCAGCTGGTCAGTTCTGGATCACTCCAACTCCACACAGCTGCCAGTAGTGGGGGAAGGGGGCTTTACAGCGCGCTAGCTGACCTTCGGCACTCCACTAACCAGACTGTCTGATGCTGGTGGACATCCAAACAGACCACGGGCTTCAGAGAGGAGGTGTTCTCAGGCCGTATCTGAGAAGGCTGACCTTTCGGTAGGGTTGTTGTCTGGGGCTGAAGCATGGTTTGTCCACGCGAGGTCTAAATTCGAGGGTCTCAGCGCTGTTATAAATGAGTCAGTGGTGTTGGTGTTAAAGAGAATAGGGTGGTTCCTGTCTTGTGGCATGAGAGCGAGTGCGCGAGAGACTACGGGCCTCAGGCTTTCGTAGTGTTTGCTGCACACTCTTGCTTCCTGTGGGCCTCCCAGCCCCTCACACTGTGAGCGCAGTGAAATGGAGACGCACACTCCATTACGAACACCTGTTACAGGCGTCTTCTTTCACAGTGGCTAATCTCCGAGGAGTGAGGTGGTGCCACATGGCTGTATGAGGCGTGGATAGCCGGCTGGCACTGATAGCATTATCAGTATTACTGTGATTCCATAAATATCAAACTCCGAGAGGGAAGATGTGTGTTGTGGAAAACCTGGAATAGTATTTTATGCCTATTGTCTGAGTTCTTATGCATTCAGCCACATTAATATCAGCGTGAAAGGAAAACTATAACTCAGTTTTACTGTAGAGTTAAAGTGAAGACACCAAATTATGAATCAGCACAACCAGAATTATACAGTCCACCTTAAACACCTCTAGAATGGAGCTACAGGAGGATCAACCAGCTTTCTTAATCTGCAGTGGAGGCTAATGGAACAAGATCAAAGTGTGTTGCTGTGTTAGTGTACTGTAAGTAGTGTGTTGGTGTACAGTAACTCAGTAAGTTTAGTGTGTTAGTGTGCTGTAAGTAGTGTGTTGGTGTACAGTAACTCAGTAAGTGTAATGTGTTAGTGTGCTGTAAGTAGTGTGTCGGTGTACAGTAACTCAGTAAGTGTAATGTGTTAGTGTGCTGTAAGTAGTGTGTCGGTGTACAGTAACTCAGTAAGTGTAATGTGTTAGTGTGCTGTAAGTAGTGTGTCGGTGTACAGTAACTCAGTAAGTGTAATGTGTTAGTGTGCTGTAAGTAGTGTGTTGGTGTACAGTAACTCAGTAAGTGTAATGTGTTAGTGTGCTGTAAGTGGTGTGTTGGTGTACAGTAACTCAGTAAGTATAATGTGTTAGTGTACTGTAAGTAGTGTGTTGGTGTACAGTAACTCAGTAAGTGTAGTATGTTAGTGTACTGTAAGTAGTGTGTTGGTGTACAGTAACTCAGTAAGTGTGATCCGTTAGTGTACTGTAAGTAGTGTGTTGGTGTACAGTAACTCAGTAAGTGTAATGCGTTAGTGTGCTGTAAGTAGTGTGTTGGTGTACAGTAACTCAGTAAGTGTGATCCGTTAGTGTACTGTAAGTAGTGTGTTGGTGTACAGTAACTCAGTAAGTGTAGTGTGTTAGTGTACTGTAAGTAGTGTGTTGGTGTACAGTAACTCAGTAAGTGTGATCCGTTAGTGTACTGTAAGTAGTGTGTTGGTGTACAGTAACTCAGTAAGTGTAATGTGTTAGTGTACTGTAAGTAGTGTGTTGGTGTACAGTAACTCAGTAAGTGTGATGTGTTAGTGTACTGTAAGTAGTGTGTTGGTGTACAGTAACTCAGTAAGTGTGATGTGTTAGTGTACTGTAAGTAGTGTGTTGGTGTACAGTAACTCAGTAAGTGTAATGTGTTAGTGTGCTGTAAGTAGTGTGTTGGTGTACAGTAACTCAGTAAGTGTAATGTGTTAGTGTGCTGTAAGTAGCGTGTTGGTGTACAGTAACTCAGTAAGTGTAATGCATTAGTGTGCTGTAAGTAGCGTGTTGGTGTACAGTAACTCAGTAAGTGTAATGCGTTAGCGTGCTGTAAGTAGAGTGTTGGTGTACAGTAACTCAGTAAGTGTAATGTGTTAGTGTACTGTAAGTAGTGTGTCGGTGTACAGTAACTCAGTAAGTGTAATGCGTTAGTGTGCTGTAAGTAGTGTGTCGGTGTACAGTAACTCAGTAAGTGTAATGCGTTAGTGTACTGTAAGTAGTGTGTCGGTGTACAGTAACTCAGTAAGTGTAGTGTGTTAGTGTGCTGTAAGTAGTGTGGTGTCGTGGTAAGTAGTACAGTGTAACTCAGTAAGTGTAATGTGTTAGTGTGCTGTAAGTAGTGTGTTGGTGTACAGTAACTCAGTAAGTGTAATGTGTTAGTGTGCTGTAAGTAGAGTGTTGGTGTACAGTAACTCAGTAAGTGTAATGTGTTAGTGTGCTGTAAGTAGCGTGTTGGTGTACAGTAACTCAGTAAGTGTAATGTGTTAGTGTGCTGTAAGTAGTGTGTTGGTGTACAGTAACTCAGTAAGTGTAATGTGTTGGTGTTGTGGTAAGTAGTGTGTAGGTGTACAGTAACTCAGTAAGTGTAATGTGTTAGTGTACTGTAAGTAGTGTGTTGGTGTACAGTAACTCAGTAAGTGTAATGTGTTAGTGTGCTGTAAGTAGTGTGTTGGTGTACAGTAACTCAGTAGGTGTAATGTGTTAGTGTGTTGGTGTACAGTACTGTAAGTAGTGTGCTGTAAGTAGTGAGTCGGTGTACAGTAACTCAGTAAGTGTAATGCGTTAGTGTGCTGTAAGTAGTGTGTTGGTGTACAGTAACTCAGTAAGTGCAATGCGTTAGTGTACTGTAAGTAGTGTGTTGGTGTACAGTAACTCAGTAAGTGTAATGTGTTAGTGTGCTGTAAGTAGTGTGTCGGTGTACAGTAACTCAGTAAGTGTAATGTGTTAGTGTGCTGTAAGTAGTGTGTTGGTGTACAGTAACTCAGTAAGTGTAATGTGTTAGTGTGCTGTAAGTAGTGTGTTGGTGTACAGTAACTCAGTAAGTGTAATGTGTTAGTGTACTGTAAGTAGTGTGTTGGTGTACAGTAACTCAGTAAGTGTAATGTGTTAGTGTACTGTAAGTAGTGTGTCGGTGTACAGTAACTCAGTAAGTGTAATGTGTTAGTGTGCTGTTAGTAGTGTGTTGGTGTACAGTAACTCAGTAAGTGTAATGCGTTAGTGTACTGTAAGTAGTGTGTCGGTGTACAGTAACTCAGTAAGTGTAATGTGTTAGTGTACTGTAAGTGGTGTGTTGGTGTACAGTAACTCAGTAAGTGTAATGCTCTTTCATTACATTATAAATGAGGATCTGAAACATACAGTCCTCACAAATATGCAAAACCCGGTGGTAACCCAGGGTTAAATATGAATGCGGTATAATGGCCAGCGCTAAGCTGAGCACGGCTAAAACCTCTCTCGACTCTAAAATGATGAATCTGATAAAACACACACTGAACCCATAACACTGGTTCCTTCGCACCAGCACTCAGAGGCTCCATCCTCACAAGTTAACCGTTTCTGAGCTACTGCATGCTGTAGCACAGCGCTGCAAGAGCGAGTCTCAACACCGAAACTGATCCATTTCTTTCTTCAGCTTCTCTTTAGTAGCTCTGCAAGAGTTTATTTATAAGGTGCGGTGGAGCTGCTAGATGGTTTCTGCTAAAGGAAGTGGTTAGAGGTACGCTGTAACCATCAGATTCATTGACATGGATCCAGACGCCAAGAAGACACTGAAAGGTCACGTTGGTTCTTGAAACTGCTATTTAAAACTGTGGGTATATGATTTAGGGACTGTGAGGTCGAGTTTAGAACAAGGAACTTATAGGTTTATGAGAATATGGGATTATTTTGGTCAATTTTGTTCAAATTCTGAAATTAAATTTGAACTCAACAGATTTAGATTCATTTCAGGGTGTTCAGTCAATCTGCACCAGTGCGTTTTAAAATAGTTAATAACTTTTAATGAAGGCCTAGCACCACCAACCTTTCACATCCTTTCACACACAGCTAGTATCACCTTTAGCACCCACATAGGATACCACTATAGTTGCAGCAGCCTAGTACCACCTTAAGAACCCGCCTGGGGTGACATAGTAATGACCAAGTACCACCTTTAGAAACCACCTGGGAAACCATAGCAATGACCTAATACCACCTTTAGCACCCACTTGAGAAACCATAGCAATGGCCTAGTGCCACCTTTACCACCTACCTAAGATACCATATTAATGACCAAGTGCCACCTTTAGAAACCACCTGGGAAACCACGGCAATGGCCTAATACCACCTTTAGCACCCACTTGGGAAACCATAGCAATGGCCTAGTGCCACCTCTACCAGCTACCTAAGACACCATAGAAATGGAATAGTACCAGCTTTAGCACCCACCTGGAAAACCATAGTAATGGTCTAGTGTGACCTTTAGCACCCACCTCTATGGTGCTACCGTTATCACCCACCTCTAATACCATAGCAATGCCTAGGAATACCGCATACCAGCTTTAGCACCAAGCTGGGAGGATATAATGGCATAGTTGTTGCCTCCAAAAACCGCATTAGCATAGTTGTTGCCTAGAACCGCATTAGCATCTACCTAGGATACCATAGTAACACCATAATGCCAATTTTAGCACCCTAGGGTACCTGGGATAGAACCACATTAATAATGGCCTAGCCAGCCACATTTTTACCCACCCACACATTAGCGTCTACCTAGGATCCAAACCACATAGCGTCTACCATAGTTATTGCCTAGAACCACATTAGCGTCTACCTAGGGTCCCATAGTTATTGCCTAGAACCACATTAGCGTCTACCTAGGATACCATAGTTATTGCCTAGAACCACATTAGCGTCTACCTAGGGTACCATAGTTATTGCCTAGAACCACATTAGCGTCTACCTAGGATACCATAGTTGTTGCCTAGAACCACATTAGCGTCTACCTAGGATACCATAGTTATTGCCTAGAACCACATTAGTTTCTACCTAGGATACCATAGTTATTGCCTAGAACCACATTAGCGTCAACATTAGCGTCTACCTAGGGTCCATAGTTTATTGCCTAGACCACATTAGAACAGTTATTGCACATTAGCGTCTACCTAGGTACCATAGTTGTTTGCCTGTCTACCTAGATACCATAACCACATTAGCGTCTACCTAGGATACCATAGTAATGGTCTAATACCAGCTTTAGCACCAAGCTGGGATACCATACCAATTGCCAAGTACCACCTTAGCATCCACCTGGTATATCATAGTAATGGTCTAGTGCCACCCTTAGCACCCACCTGTGACACCATAGCGATGACCCAACAGCACTTAAGTAACTACCTAGGAGACCACAGCAATTGCCCAGTACTAACTTTGGCACCCTGCCAAGATACCATAGTAAAGGCCTAGTACCATCATGAGGAAACCCACCCATGGGGGGAACATGCCAACTTCACACTGAAAGGGCCCTGACTGCCCGGCGAATAGAACCCATGCCCTTAAGGGGTAGCAGCGTTACCCCTTACCCAGTGTGCAGGGCGTATGTTAAAGCCGGGGCTCCACCAAAACGTACAGGGCAGGGTGCCTCCAGGACCAGGGCTAAGAACACTGGACTCGGAGGCCCCTATGAGTCACTCACTAGGTTTTTGAGCTTGACCTTTTGTTGGAGCCATCCACCAGAAGTAACCGCACCTTTACTGGGGGATGGGTTTACACTACCCCACACGCCTCTGGTTAAGAGATGTGAATCGGTTAAAGACCTGCCAAAGCACTGAAACCAACACCGGTGTGACTCGCTGGCGAGAGGTGTTGGCCTGCAGTGCCACATCGATATGATCGACGTCTGCTTAAGGAAAGGAGGGGTTGGTTTCGGATTGGGATCTGGATCATCATGTTATGTCGGACTGTGTTCACGGTTAGACTCTGATCTCCGAGCTGAAGAGTAAACGAGGACGAAGTTGATGATTACAACCTGGGCAAATTCACCCTACGCCCTCATACCCGGGTGAAGGACGGCCGTGATCGATACCCACATACCAGAAGTCCCACACAGAGATGATGCTTTCCCGTTTCCCATCATCCTCAATCACGCTCTTATCTCCTGACGGCTCTCCATAGACACCTCCTTATCCTGCTTCGGGAATGCCTTTGAGTAGTACTAGGCCTTCTGGTAGGTGCACACCCTGTTGTTCAGTGGGCAGGAACCCCACAGGACTTGAGCAGGTACGATGTGGGTGGTGGATCATTCTCAGCGCTGCAGTGACGCTGGCGTGGTGGTGGTGTGTTAGAGTGTGGTGCTGGTTGGACTCTGAAGGTCAGCCCTACAGTGCCCTGTTATTATTAGCCCAAGAAAAATCCCAGACAGATGCTCTAGTGCTGCATGTCTCCCCACCACTGTCATCTCTCACACATGGCACATTCCTCACAAGCTGGATGGGAACACTCAGGCAGTTAGCAGCCAGCCAAATGCACAGAGAGGTCGCTGGTTTTCAGCTGTAGGCTGTTACATGGTACATACAGTATATGACCACCATTGCAGACAGTGAGCGAGCAGTGGTGTCCTTCATGAGTCATCCTGTTGGCAGACGGCTGCACCACGCAGGACTACATGCACACAGACCGCTACCACGACTGTCCTTAACACCACGTCACCGTCACCAAAGACCACAATGGCGTCATGCCAGAATGTCATGGAGTGATTTAGAAGGGCAGCGGGTCATCTTCAGTGACGAGTCCCGTCAGCACCTAGAGGAACAGACTTGGTGTCACTCCACCTCCACCTCTACCGCACCATCTGCAGGAACTGTGTGAGGATGCTCAAGCTGCATGGGACGGATTATCACAGGACACCATTAGGAACCTCTACAGCTCCATACCGAGACGTCTGGCATGTTGGGTTAGTCAACATGGCGGCCCAAAGCCATACCGAGAGACAGACTTCTGTATGTGTAGCTCAGTAAATATTGATCATATCAGTCTAAATGTATCATCAGTTATTGATCCTGGTCACCTTTATCTTCCTTCGCAACACCACCGCACTCCCACACCTCCTTCTGGGTGCGGCTGTACATCTCCACCTTCGAGGGGAGCTATTACACATGAATGGATGAACTGTACGCCGGTGGAAGGGCAAAGGCAGCGAAGCAGTTGGCACGAGCCACATGTGTTACACTGACTGGAGACCAATGGGCCTCCCTAAGCAACCGTAACTACCTCGGAGTAACTGCGCACCTAGTCCATGGTGAAAGGCAACTGCACTCGTTCGCTTTAGGTATGGTGGAGACAGAGGACAGGCATTTTGCTGAAGCATGCAGTTATTGAAGTTGCATGGGAGATAACGGACAAGGTCACCGCAACCGCGTACGCCCTGTGTAGCACGCAGGCGGTCATCACAATGGCTCTCTGTGAGAGCGGCTTTGCAGGTGCTCAAGCCGAGTGCGTGAAATAGATAGACATTACAGCTGGCTGTTTCAGGGAAACTTAATCAACCAAGAGTGAAGGAATGGACTGTTTGGTTTTTCAAAGACACTGTGGCAGTGAGTTTCTTAAATATGTCTCACTCTAGCATTTATGGCTACAAGCTGTGTTTACACTGGTTCTATGGTAGACTGGAACTGTTCTGTATGTGGCTGTCGGTCAAGTCTACAGTTCATTCTGGGTGTTGTAGGCAATGCCAAGCACACCCTCAGACTCGTTACCAAAAGCGATATTTTATCTTCTACCACAAATACAAATATACCCTAGCATTTTAAACTTGCGATTAATCATGATGATTAATTATCGATAACATTATTAATTGATTGACATATATGTATAATTGAAATTTTAATTACTGTAAAATGAATGTTGCACAAATAATGCTAAATTAATGTATATATATATATACACACATTAATTTAGCATTATTTTTGCAACATTAATTTATTATAATATAATATAATATAATATAATATAATATAATATAATATAATATAATATAATATAATATAATATAATATAATATATATGTGTGTGTGAATCGATTAAAAAAAGGAATGTGTGTATATATAAATAAGTGTAAATAATACAAATATAACAGCAAATATACATACATACACACACATATATGCATATATATATATATATATGCATGCTATGGCAAGCCAAACAGGAAATATTGAATTAATTTTGATATATACGGAATGAACTTTGATATCATTCCATATATATCAAAGTTCATTCCATATATATATATATATATATACATATAGATACAAACCGGATTCCAAAAAAGTTGGGACACTAAACAAATTGTGAATAAAAACTGAATGCAATGATGTGGAGGTGCCAACATCTAATATTTTATTCAGAATAGAACACAAATCACGGTTGATGATGATAACTTAAAAGTCTTTGCTATTTTACGCTGGGTAACACCATTCTGGTATTGCTGCACTATCTTTCTGCGCAACAATGGTGGAATTGGTGATCCTCTTACCATCTTGGCTTCAGAGAGACACGGACACTCTGAGAAACTCTTTTTATACCCAATCATGTTGTCAAATGACCTAATTAGTGTTAATTGGTCTTCCAGCTGTTCGTTATATGCTCAATTTCCTTTTTCCATCCACTTATTGCTACTTGTCCCAACTTTTTTGGGATTTGTTGACGCCATGAAATTTTGAAACAACATATTTTCCCCTTAAAATGATACATTCTCTCAGTTTAAACTTCTGATCTGTGATTTGTGTTCTATTCTGAATAAAATATTAGATGTTGGCACCTCCACATCATTGCATTCAGTTTTTATTCACAATTTGTTTAGTGTCCCAACTTTTTTCGGTTTGTATATATATATATATATATATATATACATATATATATGTGTGTGTGTGTCTGTGTGTGTGTGTGTGTACAGTATATGCTGTATTTGTATTATTTACAGTTCAGTATGGCACTGAAAATGAGTATGGGTTTTTATTTACTCTGCACAGCGTCCCAGCATTCTTGTAAATGGCGGGTTGAAAATGATAGAGTCCTTTAGTGACTCGTGTGTGTGTTTTGTGCATGCTGGAACAGGAACAGCACCTCCCCGGACTGCTGCCTACAGCTGGAAGCTTATCATAATCTACAATGATGAAAAACCATCAGCAACGAAAATCTAAACTCCTGTTTGTTGACAGTTTATCCAAAACTCAATGCAAAGCTCTTTCTGTGAAAACTCTCTATGACTGCTTGAAATGTCCACAGTGGGGCTGTGCGTCTGGAAAATAGGTCTGGATAAGTGATTATGCTTGCAGCAGCATCTGCGTAACTGATTTCACCGGCTGACAGGGAGAAAATCGATCCTTTATGTCTGGCCTGTATGCGGTAAATTAAAGGCACAGTGCAGGGCAGAGCCTGCGGCATTCTGAGGAGGCCGTGTGAAACGGAGACCCGGTTGATACAGCTAGAATGGCAGTAGTGGATAAAGATGTATAGCTGGAAGTGGCAATGAAAGGGGTCCAAGCACTGGTTTTCGGGTAATAGGGGGTTCCAGCAGGTTTGTGGAGCCAGGAAGATAAAAGGGACTAGGAGAGCTTTAGCTGCACTGAATATTCCAGGACTGGTGGCTCTTGATGAAAACGATCTGGGTGAGACATAGGAACACTAAGCACGGTCACTCTGGATATGAGTTGAGCCTTTTCTCTCAAAGGGAGAGCCAGGAGACAGTCCTGACGGAGGCGACTGCAGTGGAACCTCACGAGGGGTGTAGTCCTGGAACTAGGTATGTTTGTATTGTTTCACCAGATGGTCAACTCTCCTAACCAATAATAGCCTAAAGGGATTTGACCTTTAACCTACGCTATATACCCCTGATGATAACCCTGTCCCGGGATTTCCCAGGATCCTGATGTGTGAAATGTTCTGTTCCGGGAACGCAGCTCTTCCCAGAGGGGGGCAAACGGTTCTACAAACGGCAAAGTCCACCAACACATGAAATCCGACACTGTAAATGTGGAGAGCTCAGGCCTGTATGTGTCACAAGGCTACAGATTAGGACACGTCCAAGTAAGTCATCCCCGAACTGAGCTCCTGTAGAATGACGGGTGGCTCTCCAGGTCGTTCTGAGCTGGTTTGAGCTAAATAAGATGAATAGAGAGAGACAGTGGCCTTACCTCTGGAGCACTGCAGCGTGCGGGAGAAATGAAAATGAAAGCACTGAGAGGCTACGAGTTCAAAACACTTCCTGTTTTGAGAGGGGGGGCGGGGGGACGTAGAGGCCCATGTCGGTGGAAACCTGCTCCTGCAGTGGTTCTCCTGACATTGGGGTTATTAACGGGGAGCTTGTTTCTCATTTCCTGCAGTACCTGCCCTCTATTCTACTGGGAGGGCTTCATGCTAGATGTTGGAACATGGCTGTGAGAATTTGATTTTGAGTGTTAGTGAAGTCAGGTACTGATCTTGGAGAACTGCCGTGAGGATTTGATTGAGCATTAGTGAGGTCAGGTACTGATGCTAAACATTGCTGTGAGGATTTGATTGAGCTTTAGTGAGTTTAGGTACCAATCTCGGAACATTGCTGTGAGGATTTGATTGAACGTTAATGAGGTCAGGTGCTGATTTTGAAACATTGCTGTGAGGATTTGATTGAGTATTAGTGAGGTCAGCTACTGATGCTAAACATTGCTGTGAGGATTTGATTGAGCAATAGTGAGGTCAGCTACTGATGCTAAACATTGCTGTGAGGATTTGATTGAGCAATAGTGAGGTTAGGTGCTGATTTCAGAACATTGCTGTGAGGATTTGATTGAGTATTAGTGAGGTCAGCTACTGATGCTAAACATTGCTGTGAGGATTTGATTGAGCAATAGTGAGGTTAGGTGCTGATATTGGAACATTGCTGTGAGGATTTGATTGAATATATTAATGAGGTCAGGTGCTGAGTTTGGAACATTGCTGTGAGGATTGGATTGAGTATTAGTGCGGTCAGGTGCTGAGTTTGAAACATTGCTGTGAGGATTTGATTGAGCATTAGTGAGGTCAGGTGCTGATGTTGGATCATTGCTGTGAGGATTTGATTAAGTTTTAGTGAGGTCAGGTGCTGATACTGGAACATTGCTGTGAGGATTTGATAGAACATTGGTAAGGTTAGGTACTGATGTTGGGACATGTCAACTGTCAGCTCGCCAACACAGCGAGTGAGCTCTACTGCAGGCGTGAACGTGCAAAGTTCAGTCCTCAGCCTTTCTCTGCCAGTCAGACACCCTCCGCCCCTACCCTGCCCCCCAGCTCATCTCAGGGTCCCTACACCAATGACCAACTATGAAGATCCTGAAGTCTGCAGACCACACCAAGGGTGACCCTCATGGCCAATGAGGTCCTGAGTCTGCCAACAGAAAGGGCAGCCAACCACCAGATGCTGAACACGATAGGAGTGCTGGATGGGATAGGATGTTCTTCTGTAAGACGGACGCTGGTACACACAGCAGGCTGCGTTTATGGGTGTGCAGCTGTGTTGGAGCTGTAGTTGTGACTGTTGGTATGTGGTTTTGGGTGCGACGTTGATAGATGGGCTTGTGAAGCTGCTCAAACTATGAGACAAGTGACCAAAACGTCTGATCGTCCGACTGCTCAGTGAGAGCTCGATCGGGTAGGTGATCGGACATACTGCACAGCAAAGGATGCCTGCAGAAGCTGAAATTCACCCTGACTGTGAAACTTAAATCAGAAAATTCTCACCAGAAGCCCCTCCCACATTAAGCCTGGGTCAAAAACAACCCAAACAAACAGTGAAGGTCAAATAGCCGTACCGGCATATTTACATCAGTAGCGTGTCGGTGTACAGTTACTCAGTAAGTGTAATGTGTTAGTGTACTGTAAGTAGTGTGTCGGTGTACAGTAACTCAGTAAGTGTAATGTGTTAGTGTGCTGTAAGTAGTGTGTTGGTGTACAGTAACTCAGTAAGTGTAATGTGTTAGTGTACTGTAAGTAGTGTGTCGGTGTACAGTAACTCAGTAAGTGTAATGCGTTAGTGTACTGTAAGTAGTGTGTTGGTGTACAGTAACTCAGTAAGTGTAATGTGTTAGTGTAAGACGTAGTAGTGTGTCGGTGTACAGTAACTCAGTAAGTGTAATGAGTTAGTGTGCTGTAAGTAGTGTGTCGGTGTACAGTAACTCAGTAAGTGTAATGTGTTAGTGTACTGTAAGTAGTGTGTCGGTGTACAGTAACTCAGTAAGTGTAATGTGTTAGTGTGCTGTAAGTAGTGTTGTTGGTGTACAGAACTCAGTAAGTGTAATGTGTGGTGTGCTGTACTATGAGTAGTGTGTTGGTGTACAGTAACTCAGTAAGTGTAATGTGTTAGTGTGCTGTAAGTAGCGTGTTGGTGTACAGTAACTCAGTAAGTGTAATGTGTTAGTGTGCTGTAAGTAGTGTGTTGGTGTACGGTAACTCAGTAAGTATAATGTGTTAGTGTACTGTAAGTAGTGTGTTGGTGTACAGTAACTCAGTAAGTGTAATGTGTTAGTGTACTGTAAGTAGTGTGGTGGTGTACAGTAACTCAGTAAGTGTAATGTGTTAGTGTACTGTAAGTAGTGTGTCGGTGTACAGTAACTCAGTAAGTATAATGTGTTAGTGTACTGTAAGTAGTGTGTTGGTGTACAGTAACTCAGTAAGTGTAATGTGTTAGTGTACTGTAAGTAGTGTGGTGGTGTACAGTAACTCAGTAAGTGTAATGTGTTAGTGTGCTGTAAGTAGTGTGTCGGTGTACAGTAACTCAGTAAGTGTAATGTGTTAGTGTACTGTAAGTAGTGTGGTGGTGTACAGTAACTCAGTAAGTGTAATGTGTTAGTGTGCTGTAAGTAGTGTGTCGGTGTACAGTAACTCAGTAAGTGTAATGTGTTAGTGTACTGTAAGTAGAGTGTTGGTGTACAGTAACTCAGTAAGTGTAATGTGTTAGTGTGCTGTAAGTAGTGTGTCGGTGTACAGTAACTCAGTAAGTGTAATGTGTTAGTGTACTGTAAGTAGTGTGTTGGTGTACAGTAACTCAGTAAGTGTAATGTGTTAGTGTACTGTAAGTAGTGTGGTGGTGTACAGTAACTCAGTAAGTGTAATGTGTTAGTGTACTGTAAGTAGTGTGTTGGTGTACAGTAACTCAGTAAGTGTAATGTGTTAGTGTGCTGTAAGTAGTGTGTTGGTGTACAGTAACTCAGTAAGTGTAATGTGTTAGTGTACTGTAAGTAGTGTGTTGGTGTACAGTAACTCAGTAAGTGTAATGTGTTAGTGTGCTGTAAGTAGCGTGTCGGTGTACAGTAACTCAGTAAGTGTAATGTGTTAGTGTACTGTAAGTAGAGTGTAGGTGTACAGTAATTCAGTAAGTGTAATGTGTTAGTGTACTGTAAGTAGTGTGTCGGTGTACAGTAACTCAGTAAGTGTAATGTGTTAGTGTGCTGTAAGTAGTGTGTCGGTGTACAGTAACTCAGTAAGTGTAATGTGTTAGTGTACTGTAAGTAGAGTGTTGGTGTACAGTAGCTCAGTAAGTGTAATGTGTTAGTGTACTATAAGTAGAGTGTTTGTGTACAGTAACTCAGTAAGTGTAATGTGTTAGTGTACTGTAAGTAGTGTGTGGGTGTACAGTAACTCAGTAAGTGTAATGTGTTAGTGTACTGTAAGTAGTGTGTGGGTGTACAGTAACTCAGTAAGTGTAATGCGTTAGTGTACTGTAAGTAGTGTGTCGGTGTACAGTAACTCAGTAAGTGTAATGTGTTAGTGTACTGTAAGTAGTGTGTTGGTGTACAGTAACTCAGTAAGTGTAATGCGTTAGTGTACTGTAAGTAGTGTGTTGGTGTACAGTAACTCAGTAAGTGTAATGTGTTAGTGTACTGTAAGTAGTGTGTCGGTGTACAGTAATTCAGTAAGTGTAATGCGTTAGTGTACTGTAAGTAGTGTGTGGGTGTACAGTAACTCAGTAAGTGTAATGTGTTAGTGTACTGTAAGTAGAGTGTTTGTGTACAGTAACTCAGTAAGTGTAATGTGTTAGTGTGCTGTAAGTAGTGTGTTGTTGTACAGTAACTCAGTAAGTGTAATGTGTTAGTGTACTGTAAGTAGTGTGTGGGTGTACAGTAACTCAGTAAGTGTAATGTGTTAGTGTGCTGTAAGTAGCGTGTTGGTGTACAGTAACTCAGTAAGTGTAATGCGTTAGTGTGCTGTAAGTAGTGTGTTGGTGTACAGTAACTCAGTAAGTGTAATGCGTTAGTGTACTGTAAGTAGTGTGTTGGTGTACAGTAACTCAGTAAGTGTAATGTGTTAGTGTACTGTAAGTAGTGTGTCGGTGTACAGTAACTCAGTAAGTGTAATGTGTTAGTGTACTGTAAGTAGAGTGTTGGTGTACAGTAATTCAGTAAGTGTAATGCGTTAGTGTACTGTAAGTAGTGTGTTGGTGTACAGTAACTCAGTAAGTGTGATGTGTTAGTGTACTGAAAGTAGCGTGTTGGTGTGCAGTAACTCAGTAAGTGTAGTGTGTTAGTGTGCTGTAAGTAGCGTGTTGGTGTACAGTAACTCAGTAAGTGTGATGTGTTAGTGTGCTGTAAGTAGCGTGTTGGTGTACAGTAACTCAGTAAGTGTGATGTGTTAGTGTACTGTAAGTAGCGTGTTGGTGTACAGTAACTCAGTAAGTGTGATGTGTTAGTGTGCTGTAAGTAGCGTGTTGGTGTACAGTAACTCAGTAAGTGTAATGCGTTAGTGTACTGTAAGTAGTGTGTTAGTGTACAGTAACTCAGTAAGTGTAATGCGTTAGTGTGCTGTAAGTAGTGTGTTGGTGTACAGTAACTCAGTAAGTGTAATGTGTTAGTGTACTGTAAGTAGTGTGTTGGTGTACAGTAACTCAGTAAGTGTAATGCGTTAGTGTACTGTAAGTAGAGTGTTGGTGTACAGTAACTCAGTAAGTGTAATGTGTTAGTGTGCTGTAAGTAGTGTGTTGCTGTACAGTAACTCAGTAAGTGTAATGTGTTAGTGTGCTGTAAGTAGTGTGTTGGTGTACAGTAACTCAGTAAGTGTCACCAAAGACTACAGTGGTGTCGTACCAGACTGTCCAGTCTGGTGTCACTCCACCTCCACCCTTACCGCATCACCTGCAGGAACTGTGTGGGAATATTGAAGCTGCATGGGATGGATTATCACAGGACACCATTAGGAACCTCTACAACTCCATGCTATGTAGCGTTAGCCCGACTCCATACTGAGAGACAGACTTCTGTATGTGTAGCTCAGTAAATATTGATCATATCAGTCTAAACGTATCATCAGTTATTGATCCTGGTCACCTTTATCCTCCTTCCCAACACCACCTGAACTCCACACCTCCCTCTGGGTGCAGCTGTTGCTTTAGTGATGAGTGCACGTAGCTCTAACAAGTAAGTGCCTGTCACAGTTGCTGTGGCTGACGGAGCTTCTGATGCTGATCGCTTTCCTTACCCACATTCTCTGAAGAGGAAACAGCCTACGCAAACTGGCTTACGCTAACCCACACAAAGTGTTCTATATGCAAAGCTGTTACCCGGAGAAAGACCGATTTCAATCCCATCTGTGTCCTCAAACAGACACGCTGGCGCTAAACATGCCGGTTCCTCCAGGTAAATCAGTAACAGGAAGTACAGGCAAAACGAGCACTTAACTTTTAATGAGAGTTAATGTGAAGGGATTCTTGGTCCGGTTATCATGAAGGACAACCGCCATCTTCCAGTTACGTAGAGAAATGAACATTGACAGAAACGGAGATACGTTTTTTCTTCGGACAGCGAGAAGACGCTCCATAGTAGTAGAATAAAAACACATACTATACTTTCAGTGTAAGTCAATGGAGCCATTTGTGACCCTTTCTTTCTGTCAACGGTCAAAAATGGGGACACAAAGTTCTGACAAGAGTACATATCGTCTCTGTCCAATGAAAAACATGTATCTCCATTTTTTTGTCCATTTTGACTTTAATGCATCATTGGAAAACAGCAGCTGCTGTTTACACTCTGTGAGATTTGTATGATGAATGGACCAACAGAAATGGCCCAAGAGTGCTCGGAAAGACGTCTGGTTCCATTGACTTACATTAAAATGAAATGAGGTTTTTGGCCTCTCCTGTAAAGTTGCCGTTTTGGAGATACTTGTTTTTCTTTGGACAGAGACAATATGTCTAAGCGTCCACTGTATATGTCGTAATGATAACATTTACATTTAGGCATTTAGCTGACGCTCTTATCTAGAGCGACTTACAAGGTTAATCAGGTTACAGGTGGGCCAGTGCTGTGTTAGGAGTCTTGCCCAAGGACTCAGCATTAGCTTCCTAGACTGGGATTTGAACCCCCAACTCCCACATGGGGTGGTAGCTCTCCAGTGGGTAGTGGTGTTAACCACTGAGCTACACCAAACACAACCACCTCGGCCAAAAACCGAGTCCCCTCTGTGATGTTCTGGGGGTGTTGTATTTATGTGGAAATGACCTTCAAAGGAATGGCTGCACAAATAAAGGCACCCAGAAGGAATCAGCCAACTGGAATGAAACTTGGTGGGTAGGTATGACATCGTGAGACATGCCAATGGGACATGGGACGCATGTGACGTAAGCATAGACAGGCCTTATTTGTGTGGAAATGGTATTCCAAGGTGGCCATTCTGGCAATCTCAGGGCTGCAAATGTGACAGATGGGCATGAAGAGCATTCAGGAGGAGCAGTCACACATCTGGACTGGCCTGCAGAACCCCCTTGATTTGACCATCTTGGAGATCTGTGGGACCACTGGGACCAACCAGTAAAACGCCAGGGAAGGCATCCACCAAATCTGGTGAGCTAAGCACTGACAGGTCAAAAACACACCCTACGATGGGGCAGTAACACAGCCTCCCTTTGGGCAACAAACCAGTAACACAGCCTCTGGTTTGTGGACAGGGCATGAACACAGCCTCCGATTGGTCAGCAGGTCAGTAACACAGCCTCTGATTTGTAGACAGGTCTCCAACACATCCGCCGATTGGTCAGCGGGTCAATAACACAGCCTCTGATTTGTGGACAGGTCTCTAACACAGCCTCCGATTGGTCAGCGGGTCAGTAACACAGCCTCTGGTTTGTGGACAGGTCTCTAACACATCCGCCGATTGGTCAGCGGGTCAATAACACAGCCTCTGATTTGTGGACAGGTCTCTAACACATCCGCCGATTGGTCAGCGGGTCAATAACACAGCCTCTGATTTGTGGACAGGTCTCTAACACAGCCTCCGATTGGTCAGCGGGTCAGTAACACAGCCTCTGGTTTGTGGACAGGGCATGAACACAGCCTCCGATTGGTCAGCGGGTCAGTAACACAGCCTCTGATTTGTGGACAGGTCTCTAACACAGCCTCCGATTGGTCAGCGGGTCAGTAACACAGCCTCTGATTTGTGAACAGGTCTCTAACACAGCCTCCGATTGGTCAGCGGGTCAGTAACACAGCCTCTGATTTGTGAACAGGTCTCTAACACAGCCTCCGATTGGTCAGCGGGTCAGTAACACAGCCTCTGATTTGTGGACAGGTCTCTAACACAGCCTCCAATTGGTTGACAAGTCAGTAACACAGCCTCTGATTGAGCAGCAAGTCAGTAACACAGCCTCTGATTGAGCAGCAAGTCAGTAACACAGCCTCTGATTGAGCAGCAAGTCAGTAACACAGCCTCTGATTGAGCAGCAAGTCAGTAACACAGCCATGTATCCAGAAGGTCTGGTATCACTCCACCTCCACCCCCACCCTCACCATACAATGGATTACCATATCATAGACGCTGCTTCTTAGAAGTTTGTTGTCTCAAACATACATGAAAACAAACACGCTCCGACACACACCTGCCTGGTTGGGGGCAGCGAGGGGCTGTTAATGTGTTAATGACCGCAACCATGACAACATCACAACAAATAACGAGCTCTAAATGAGGCCCACAGTTAGTGCCAGAGAGCAGTGGGCACCGAGTCCTTTTGGAAAGGCTGGTGACCTTTGGAGGTCAAAGGTCAGCACAAAGACATATGTATGCGGCCAGTACCATCTGATAACTGTGGGTGAGTATTTCATAGATGTATTTGTGGTGGGCATTCGTTTTGGGGCATCCCAGGACAAATGATGTGTGGTACCAGTAAGGGCACTGTGGAGCGGCATATCCAGGGACCTGAAGTAGTAGAGGAACACGGTCTACACAGTCAAGAAAGCAGAGCAAGGAATGCCCTTCCTGAAGAAAGACAGCTGAAGGAAAAGGTGGTTCAAACCTCCGACAGCCAGCAGACATGCTCATCAGTATCACTGAGCTCCAAACTTGGGCAGCTGTGTTAGAAATGGATGCCCTGCCCTCCTCTGGCTGAATCTGAAACCTCCCACCATCCAAACCACGCTGCACCCACACGCACCAACTCCAGGCCAACGTAGAAGGTTCTCCTTAGGTTCCTCTTAACGCTCTACTGTAGAATAAAAAAGTGAAGACACCAAACTGTAAACTAGCATTCGGGAATTATACAGTCCACCTTAAACACCTCCAGGATGGAGCTGTACAGGAGGAGGAACCAGCTTTCTTACCCTGCAGTGGAGCTGATAGAACAAGGTTCATTACTAAGCAGGTTTGGAGCCATTCTATTGGTCGGTCCATCATGAATATTCACTAACCTGAAAGAGGAACTAGAGCTTTAAACTGGGCACCTAAATCTACATTAGAGGTGGAGATATGGAGGAGTATCATACTGTGGTACATCAGGAGTAGATGTGGTGTATCAGGATATGGACTGGTTCAGACTCCCATCAGGTGGAGCTGTTCAGTGTAAGACTGTAGAGTCTTTAAGACCACCAACACCATCCATTTAGCTGGGTGTGCCCAAACTTTTGACTGGTAGGGTATAATCCTGAAGCTTTAATGGAGTTTTGCTTAATTAGATGCAGGAAAAGTTGTGAATAGCTGTTGGAATAGTGGGAATGGGAATAACTGTACAGACACCCCACCACCACCACCACCACCACCACCACCGCACCATCGACCCATTTTCCTCTGTGGGAGAAACCTCCATCTTTCTTCACCATAACTACTTTACTCGTAGTGGTCCTCCTGTTCGGTGCATCCGTTGGAACACTCGGTTATCTTTGGGAATGTGGCTTTGATTTGCAGTTGGACCTTTCTTTTCCAGACACCGGACACAGATAAGAGAAGGTCACGGTGTCTCCTTTCCAGGCCTCCCCCGTTCCCCTTCCACGCCGGCCCTTCTCGGTATCACCTGCACCTGTGGGCCTGTGTCTAGGAACGACTGAGGGCGAGTCCCAAACTCAGCACATGCTGGTTTGTGGTTCTGCATGCTGACCTCGGAGACTCGGTCTGAACTTACACCACACAGAACTGAGGCTCCTAGTAGTTCCTGGTATTCATGTCCTCGTCTCCACGCCTCCAGAGTCTTCTGTGGGGTGGAACAATGCTGAAGTGTGCTCGTTCAAAACTCTTGGTTGCCCCATCCCACTGTTAAACACAGCTCAGATCTGGTGGGATATGATATGGTGGTATAAATAACACATGCTGCTTATTATGGCTGCTTCAGTAGCAGACTAATGACCTGTTGCCCAGTCCGAGGGTGTGTTCCTGGCCTGCTGATCAATCTGAGGCAGTATCACTGACTGGTCGACCAATCTGAAGCTGTGTTACTGACTTATTGTCCAATCAGATGCCGCACTATTGATTGGTCATCCAATTAGAGGCTGGGTTTGTGACTGATCAACCAATCGGAGGCTGTGTTACTGATTTGCTGACCAATCGAAAGCCGTGATCCCAACTTCCTGACCAATCAGAGGCTGTGTTACTGACTTGTAGACCAATCAGAGGCAGCATTACTGAGCTACTGATCAACTGGAGGCCATATCACTGACTGGTCTACAAAGCAGAGGCTGTGTTACTGACTTGTCAACCAATCGGAGGCTGTGTTACTGACCTGTCCACAAGTCAGAGGCTGTGTTACTGACCCGCTGACCAATCGGAAGATGTGTTGGAGACCTGTCCACTAATCAGAAGCTGTATTACTGACCTGCTGACCAATCGTAGAGTGTGTTTTTGACCTGTCAGCAAATCAGAGGGTGTGTTTCTGGCTCATTGACCATTCAGAGGCATCACTCCTGACTTGATGACCAGTTGGAGGCAGTGCTCTTGCTACCGTATCAGGCAAAATAAAAGTCTCTGGAAACAGTGTGTAGAAGACTTAGGGTTTTAGGGTCGTCTACGGCCTCGCTGACCCGAGAGGGTTATATATGAACACACACCCACTTACACACACACACACACCATCACACATACACACACACACCATCACACATACACACCCACTTACACACTCACACAAACATACATACACACCAACTTACACACACACACCACCACACACACACCATCACACTTACACACACACACACATCACACATACACACCAACTTACACACACCCACTTACACACACACACAGCTACAACACACACATACATACACACCATCACACATACACAGCTACAACATACACACATACACACACACCATCACACACACACACCATCACACATACACACACATACACACACACCATCACACATACACACATACACACACACACCATCACACATACACACATACACACACACACCATCACACATACACACATACACACACACACCATCATACATACACAGCTACAAAACGCACACACACACACACACACACAGCTACACACACACACCATCACACACATAGCTACACACACTTACACACAGAAACACACACAGCTACACACACACACACAGCCACACACACAGAAACACACACGCAGCTACACACACACACACACAGCCACACACAAACACTTACACACAGAAACACACACACAGCTACACACACACACACACACACAGCCACACACACACACTCACTTACACACAGAAACACACACACAGCTACACACACACACACACACAGCCACACACACACACTCACTTACACACAGCTACATACACAGAAACAAAAAAACCTCCCTTTCATAAAGATTTATTCCACAGGTCAGGCAAATATACATTTACATACCTCCTCTGCTAATGCATCCGACGTTAAATAACTCAAAGAGTTCAAGACAAAAAACACACACGTCTTTTTCAAATTAAAAGAACAACAGCGGTACGTCATAAGAACAACAACATCAATAATGATATATCATAACAATAGCCAAATATCGTAGATTTCCAAGTTTCTCTCTAAAACTCCTTAAACAGTCTTTAAGGTGCACCACAAAATCGCTGGGTGACGATTCGTTAAAACTCAACACTGCTGCACCAGGACACACAGTGAGAAAGACAGAACACTTATTTTTGTTTTTGTTTTGTTTCGTTTTTCTGCAAACTCTTTTTTTTCTTGTATAGCATGTAAAGAAGATGAATGTCCTCGTCTCTGTGTCTTCAGCCGGACGTTTCCACAGAGACATCAGAGAGGCTTCGGCTTCACCCAAACAGTTTCAGCCGTCGCTCTGACGGGTTTGGCACACGTTCGCTGGTGGATCCGCGCTTTGTACAAGACGGTGGCTCGGTAAGGCTCGTCCTTCTGAGAGGCTGGCCGCTCACAGGACTTCTGTTAAGCATATAAGAGAGACAGGTTTTGTTAAAATGTGTTTACAGTCTGTGATTAACTCCTGATCAGCTGGAGAACTAACGGTTAGGCTTGGCTTTAAGCTGACCTCCCATTGTACCCCCAGTGGGCTACCACTGGCCGGTTTGGAAAGGCCCTGCCTGTGGAGGTCCTGCCCTGTGGCTACTTGCAATAAATGAACAGGAGGGGTAATATGAAGAACGAGAACCAGGATATTCTTTTCAGAACCATCAGCCAGCTGCTCCACATTCAGGGGCTCCAGTCTGGCAGGCGTCCCAGGGCTAAAAGCCTAACGGAGGGATGGAGCCAAGAGGCTTCCCCCTTCGAGACACATTGGAAGAATCTGACCTCCATCTGCTTCAGTTAAACTATCTGCTGGTCCAGTACATGGTTTTGTGTTTTTTTTTGTTAAAAGTTAACAACCACCTGGGATAGCATATCAGTGGCCTAGCAACTCCTTTGCAACCACCTGGGATTGATTATAACTCATTCGCAGCCACCTGGGATTACATATTATTCCTTCACAACCACATGGGTTAGCATATCACCAGCCCCGGGTTAGCATATCGACAGCCCTGGGTTGGCATATCGACAGCCCTGGGTTAGCATATCGACAGCCCTGGGTTAGCATATCGACAGCCCTGGGTTAGCATATCGACAGCCCTGGGTTAGCCTATCGACAGCCCTGGGTTAGCATATCGACAGCCCTGGGTTGGCCTATCGACAGCCCTGGGTTGGCCTATCGACAGCCCTGGGTTTGCATATCGACAGCCCTTGGTTAGCATATCACCAGCCCTGGGTTAGCATATCACCAGCCCTGGGTTAGCATATCACCAGCCCTGGGTTAGCATATCACCAGCCCTGGGTTAGCATATCAACAGCCCCGGGTTAGCATATCAACAGCCCCGGGTTAGCATATCACCAGCCCCGGGTTGGCATATCACCAGCCCTGGGTTGGCATATCACCAGCCCTGGGTTAGCATATCACCAGCCCTGGGTTAGCATATCACCAGCCCTGGGTTAGCATATCAACAGCCCTGGGTTAGCATATCACCAGCCCTGGGTTAGCATATCACCAGCCCTGGGTTAGCATATCACCAGCCCTGGGTTAGCATATCACCAGCCCTGGGTTAGCATATCACCAGCCCTGGGTTAGCATATCACCAGCCCTGGGTTAGCATATCACCAGCCCTGGGTTAGCATATCAACAGCCCTGGGTTAGCATATCAACAACCCTGGGTTAACATATCAACCGGCCCGGGTTAGCATATCACCAGCCCTGGGTTAGCATATCAACAGCCCCGGGTTAGCATATCACCAGCCCCGGGTTGGCATATCACCAGCCCCGGGTTGGCATATCACCAGCCCTGGGTTAGCATATCACCAGCCCTGGGTTGGCATATCACCAGCCCTGGGTTGGCATATCACCAGCCCTGGGTTGGCATATCAACAGCCCTGGGCTGGCATATCACCAGCCCTGGGTTGGCATATCACCAGCCCTGGGTTAGCATATCAACAGCCCTGGGTTAGCATATTACCAGCCCTGGGTTAGCATATCAACAGCCCTGGGTTAGCATATCACCAGCCCTGGGTTAGCATATCAACAGCCCTGGGTTAGCATATCAACAGCCCTGGGTTAGCATATCACCAGCCCTGGGTTAGCATATCAACAGCCCTGGGTTAGCATATCACCAGCCCTGGGTTAGCATATCAACAGCCCTGGGTTAGCATATCACCAGCCCTGGGTTAGCATATCACCAGCCCTGGGTTAGCATATCAACAGCCCTGGGTTAGCATATCAACAACCCTGGGTTAACATATCAACCGGCCCGGGTTAGCATATCAACAGCCCTGGGTTAGCATATCAACAGCCCCGGGTTAGCATATCACCAGCCCCGGGTTGGCATATCACCAGCCCCGGGTTGGCATATCACCAGCCCCGGGTTAGCATATCACCAGCCCTGGGTTGGCATATCACCAGCCCTGGGTTGGCATATCACCAGCCCTGGGTTGGCATATCAACAGCCCTGGGCTGGCATATCACCAGCCCTGGGTTGGCATATCACCAGCCCTGGGTTAGCATATTACCAGCCCTGGGTTAGCATATCAACAGCCCTGGGTTAGCATATCAACAGCCCTGGGTTAGCATATCACCAGCCCTGGGTTAGCATATCACCAGCCCTGGGTTAGCATATCACCAGCCCTGGGTTCATTCAATCTCTTACCTGCAACATGCTGGGGCTTCATAGGACCCGCCTTCATCAGGTAGGGCTCCCCTCCCTCAAAGGCCATGATTGGGTCAGACTGGGGCTGGCCCTGCCCACTGTTACTGCTGCTGGTGTGACTGGACAGCTGGATGATCTCCTCAAAGTCAGCAGCCTCCCCGTTGGAGGACAGGCCGTTGTGGTGTTTGGTGGGCTGGACTCCGTTCACCACTGCAGCAGAGCCCCAGGCCACAGGACTGAGAGAAGACACACGGCAGAGGGAACACTTCAACACGGGATCTAGATATTCCTGCACAGTTCAAGGGAGGTGTTTCTAATAAAGTGGCCAGTGAGTGGAAGCACAAGGGGGGTGTTTCTAAAAAAGTGGCCAGTGAGTGGAAGCACACGGTGGGTGTTTCTAATAAAGTGGCCAGTGAGTGGAAGTACAAGGTGGGTGTTTCTAATAAAGTGGCCAGTGAGTGGAAGCACAAGGTGGGTGTTTCTAATAAAGTGGCCAGTGAGTGGAAGCACAAGGTGGGTGTTTCTAATAAAGTGGCCAGTGAGTGGAAGCACAAGGTGGGTGTTTCTAATAAAGTGGCCAGTGAGTGGAAGCCCAAGGTGGGTGTTTCTAATAAAGTGGCCAGTGAGTGGAAGCACAAGGTGGGTGTTTCTAATAAAGTGGCCAGTGAGTGGAAGTACAAGGTGGGTGTTTCTAATAAAGTGGCCAGTGAGTGGAAGCACAAGGTGGGTGTTTCTAATAAAGTGGCCAGTTAGTGAAAGCACGAGGGGGGTGTTTCTAATAAAGTGGCCAGTGAGTGGAAGCACAAGGTGGGTGTTTCTAATAAAGTGGCCAGGGAGTGAAAGCACGAGGGGGGTGTTTCTAATAAAGTGGCCAGTGAGTGGAAGCACAAGGTGGGTGTTTCTAATAAAGTGGCCAGGGAGTGAAAGCACGAGGGGGGTGTTTCTGATAAAGTGGCCAGTGAGTGGAAGCACAAGGGGGGTGTTTCTAATAAAGTGGCCAGTGAGTGGAAGCACAAGGTGGGTGTTTCTAATAAAGTGGCCAGGGAGTGAAAGCACGAGGGGGGTGTTTCTGATAAAGTGGCCAGTGAGTGGAGGCACAAGCTAGGTGTTTCTAGTGAAGCCAAAACAAACACCTTCATCTCATTTCCTGTTTGTTTACCTGATCTTCACGTCTCCCTGTGATTGGTTGTTGAGGGTCACAGATGGATTCAGTGAGGTGGCAGGCTCTGCAGGAAACAGCAGCACTGTTCAGTGTATTGACTCAGACACTGTATCACATTACACACGCCACGACACACACCCCACAATCATAGTGAGAAGTATAAAGAAGTGAGAGAGCACCCCCAGTGGCAGACTTGTGCTACTGCAAGCCCTGTTGGTCTTTCCTGCTATTGCACAGCAGCAGAGCACCACTAGCGTCTCTCTGTTGTCTCTCTTACTGTCTTTCTCTCTTTCCTTCCTCTTCTTTGTTAAGCACTGGAATGACATTTCTCCGGAGCGATCACATCAGAACCCCCAGAGCTGCTAGAGGCACCTGAGCATCAGCTCCACCGTAGGTCTCCTGCCCTGTTTCATCACCCGGCATGACTACCACCTTACACTGACCAGCGTCTGGCTCTGGTCATGAACTCTATCTATCGGTCGGCTCCACCTGTGCAGTTACTCCCTCCTGGACTAATCAGACTGTATCTAATCAGACTGTATCTAATCAGACTGTATCTAATCAGATTGGATCTAATCAGACTGGATCTAATCAGACTGGCTCTAATCAGTCTGAATCTAATCAGATTGGATCTAATCAGACTGGATCTAATCAGACTGGATCTAATCAGATTGGATCTAATCAGACTGGATCTAATCAGTCTGGATCTAATCAGACTGGATCTAATCAGACTGGATCTAATCAGACTGGATCTAATCAGACTGGATCTAATCAGATTGGATCTAATCAGATTGGATCTAATCAGACTGGATCTAATCAGTCTGGATCTAATCAGATTGGATCTAATCAGACTGGATCTAATCAGACTGGATCTAATCAGACTGGATCTGATAGATGTTCTAAGCTCCTCCTCCTGTTAGTTCTGTCTTTCTCTTCATCCGGGTTCGACCTGAGGAGGTTGGGTTCCGCCCTTGAGCCTGGTTCCTCTCGAGGCTTCTTCCTCACTCAAGGGAGTTTCCCTCGCCACTGCTGCCTCTGGCTTGCTCAAAGGGGGGCTTGGACCCCCTCCCCCCCCCGCCCCTCTCCTATGTCTGTACATTAACTCTGTGTTTTTCTTTTATAACAAACTGATTTTCTGTGGAGCTGCTTTGAGACAACGCTGGTTGTAAAAGCGCTATACAAATAAACATTGATTGATTGATAGTCTGTGAGGGCGAAGTCTATTGTAGATGTTCCTCTGATGTTTCTGAAGCCCACTGGTGCATCTTCTCACACTTCCAGCTGTGCAGCACCACTGCGGAGGAGAACAGGATAGAAAGACCAGGTCTGATGTCTGTAGGAGGAAAGTTCCCGACTCCTAACTTACTTCTCTCGCTCTCACTGCCGTTGACCTGAGCTGGAGACTTGGCCTCTTTCTGCAAAGCAAGGAACAACAGAGGAATGTGATGTGGTGTCTCTGTGGGTGAGCTGGAAAACAGAGTCCGGGAATCTGTCGTATGACTGAATCCCAGTTTTCCGGTAGGTGCTGAAATCTAGGCTACAGTCGTGTGCATGTTCACCTTCTCTCCAGCGTCACTCTTGCGTGTTCTCTTCATGATCTCCTCCAGGCGCTTGGGGAAACAGACACATGCCACAACGTCAGCAAACAAGTCATTCTCAAACATGCAGATGCTGAAATGGGGTTTGTAGTGCGAAGCCATTGACCGGTGCACACGCCGCAGCACGTTCAGTCATGGGCTGGAGGTTAGGGAACCAGCCCGGTGACTGGAGGGTCAGTGGTTTCGAGCCCTGGATCAACAGGACATGACTGAGGTGCCTTTGAGCAAGGCACCCAATGGCCAACTGCTCCCTGGGTGTCGTGAATAGGGAAGCCCAAGTGACCTCCTGGCTGTGGTGTGCGTTTGGATTCAACAACGGGGAGTGCTAGTTTAGAGGATAAAGACTCAAATCTGAGGCAGTGACAGTGTTTTATGTCTGAAATCTTCAGCTACATTTGCTAAGCTGCCACTGCTAGCACAAGAAGCTAGCGCTAGCTTAGCGAGCCCTGTACCACACCACAACACAAGTTCACTATCTGCAAGATTCAGCATGAAGATCCAGATCCGAGGCGCTGGCAGTGTTTCGTGTCTAGAACCATCAGCTACCCTTTCTCAGCTATCACTGCTAGCACAAGAAGCTAGCGCTAGCTTAGCAAGCCCTGTACACCACAACACAACTTCACTATCTTCAAGATTCAGCATGAAGATCCAGATCCGAGGCGCTGGCAGTGTTTCGTGTCTAGAACCATCAGCTACCCTTTCTCAGCTATCACTGCTAGCACAAGAAGCTAGCGCTAGCTTAGCAAGCCCTGTACACCACAACACAACTTCACTATCTTCAAGATTCAGCATGAAGATCCAGATCCGAGGCAGTGACAGTGTTTCGTGTCTAGAACCATCAGCTACCCTTTCTCAGCTAGCACAAGAAGCTAGCTTTAGCTTAGCCAGACCTGTATATCACGACACAGGTTCGATATCTGGGGGTAAAGACTCTGCTGGCCTTTCTCTTCTCATCAGTCTGGTCAAAATCATAGAGGCCTGTAGTCTCCAGTCACCAAAGGTAAAGGCACAGCATGCAGAGTAGCAGAGGGCGGGGTTTCCGAACCAGGAAGTGAAAGGGCTTTGCATGATGGTGCATATTCATAAACCTTAATACACATTCTTATATTGAGTATTCATGTTTAATAACTTATAAACCATTTTAGCTGGAGTTTCGGTAGAATGATATTAAATCCACAATTATTTTATTGATTTACGTCTTAAATTAAGAATTAATTTCACTTGCTGTCAATCAAGTGTTGAACGCAAGCGATGGAAAGTGGTAGGTGTGACCCTGATAGCAAGAGGATGGTGGAGCACCACTGGCCCACTAACGGCAAGGCTGGCGGTCCACTAGTGTTTAGCTTAATCACCCACAGGGGACTAAACAAAACACTAGTGGACCACCAGCTTTGTCGCTAGTGGTCCGCCATGCTCTTTATATCGGGGTCATACCTTCCCAATGAACCGATACCCAAATACCCAAAAACTCAGGTTCAGCTCTACTGGGTATAGAAGCTTACTACAGATACAGTGAGACTCTCCCGCTCTCTCATCTCACCTTCTTTCTCTCCAGCCGTTCCTGCTCTTCTTTCTGGAAATGCTTCTCTCTCTCAATCCTCTGTCGCTCCGCCTCCTCTCGAGCCTTTGACTCGGCCTCTTCTTTCTGAACATGAAGAAAAATCAGCTTTAAGCTCCACCCCCATGTCACATTCCTCGTGGGTCCAGTTGTGGAGGTGCACATACAGTACCCCACTGGTATTTTTATTCAGAGGTGTGTAGTTCCCTTTTCCGCCACCAGGAGGCAGCAGAGTTATGAAAGTGCCCTTAGGAATCTGACTGGTGTGTGTTCTTGCTGACACCTTCAGAATGATGAGCTCAGTGTCGCTGCTGCAGCGCAGAGTGAAGGACACCAGCTGGAGACGGCCTGAAGGCTCAGACCATTTAACCAAGGCCCGAACTGGCCTTTCTCCTTTCCTCCCCCCTCTTTCTCTTCCTCACCCACACACTGTCCTTCTCCTTACCCTCTCTCTCCCCCTCCCACTCTCCTGAGCTCTGTAGAGCATCTCTCCATCACTCTGTGGGAGGTTCATGACTGAGACGGGCCTTTCACTCTGCTAATGGCCACAGGCGCTTCTTTGTCTGCTCTGTGCCGAGTCTAAGCACCTTGATGGTTTCTGATTTGCCCAGCACTAAATGAGATAACCACAGCCAGGGCGACCTCGTTAGGGAAATATCTGAAGGGAAAGGGAATTCCATCAATATTCCAAAGTGTCTGAAATGGCTGATTATAGAGAGTCTACAAACCTCTTTACAGAGGTGGTGGTGAAGTGAACAGTGCCAAAAGTCGACGCCAGTGTCTGTATTTCGGTCACGCTCCCGGGTTCTCCCCCTGCCTCCGCACGACGCCACACCCATGTGCTCCCAGTCCACCAATCACAACCCACCGTTCAGCCTCACGCGAGTTCTAATCCGTCTCACCTGTCCCTCGTTTACTTCTCCCGTATATACACCAGTCTGTGCTCTCCTCCCTTGTGAGGTAGTGCTGACCTAGCTGAGCTCCTGAGCGTTTCTCCATCTGTCCTCTCTCTCTGGTTTTGACTCCCTCTGTTTTGTTGTCCTGTGTTTGTTTGCTGGCTCTGTTTGATTGGTTGGTTTCGATGCATTACTAGAATTTTTGAAATTAGAAACTAGAATCTAGAATTTCTAGAATCTAGACTGGTCAGAGCCAAATCTAGTAGCCAGTGTTCAGTAGCTGTTTTTTATTCTGGTGATATTTACTGCAATATTTAAAAAAAACAAAAAGAAAAAAAAAAGATTATTATTTTGAATTAGAATTAGAATTATTTGGAAGGGGAATTGCTAGAATTTCTAGAAGAATTAGTATTATAATTAGAGTTAAAATTAACAATATTCAGTAGAATCTGCTGGTTTTTGACGACATCACTGCAGGAAAGTAATATTAATGACAATACCGTGTCTAGATCAAGAACTGCACTGTTCAGATCCAAAACTAGCCAAAAAACGTCAGTTTTGAAAATATTCAAATTTATTTGGAAAGGGAATTGCTAGAATTTCTGGAATTATGAATGTTTTTCGAATTAGAATGATTAGAATCTAGAATTTCTGGAATTTAGACTGGTCAGAGCCAAATCTAGAAGCCAGTGTTGTTGGTTTTTTATCTCTGTGATATTTACTGTAATATTAAAAAAAAAAAAAGATTTTGAATTAATTTGAAAAAAGAAAAATTTTGAATTAGAATTTCTAGAATTTCTGTAATTAGTATTATTAATTAGAGTTAAAATTAACTATATTGACTACATCACTGCAGGAAAGTTATATTAATAATAATACTGTGTCTCCAGATCAAGAACTGCACTGTTCAGATCCAAAATGCCAAATTTATTTGGAAATGGAATTTCTAGAATTTCTGGAATTATGAATGTTTTTAGAATTAGAATGATTAGAATCTAGAATTTCTAGAATCTAGACGTCTGCTTTTGAACTACATCACCGGAGGCAAGTCATATTAACCAGCAGCATAGTGTTTCATCTCCACCTAGCCAAGAACTGCACTGTGCCACACTTTGTCAGTGCGGTTCTCAAACTAGAGGGGCACAGAATGTTTGGAAGATGGTCCAACTTTGCTAGCCTTGCTGGATAATGCTCTTCTTACAGACCACGCTCTGTGACCTACTGTCATCCCTAAAGCACATCGCGCAGCTGGAGCCGAAGCCTGGATCTGTGTAGAAGCCTGAGTGTTCGTCACAGGGTGTCAGAAGCCTGTCTGTTACGGCTCACCTGTTTCTGGAGGCGCAGGTTCTCCTCCTGCTCAGCGCGGGCTCTTTCCTGAGCCTCCCTCTCTTCCTGCAGACGCTGCTGCTCCGCCATGAAGCGCGCCTCCTCCTCCCTGCGCCTCCTCTCCTCCTCCTCTCTCCGAGCGTTCTCCTCCCGCAGAGCCCTGAGAGATACAGACCAGACCATCAACAAACGATGTTACAGTGTCTGAGAGCATCACTCTCACTACAGCCAGGTCAGTCACTGAGAGCCTATTTAGTGAGTGTTGGTGGACTGTCCGAAGGTGGTGTGTCATGGTGGGGTTGGTTATTCACCTGTTCCTCTGCTCCTGCTCCAGCCTCTCCTGCTCCTCTCGCTCTCTTTGCTCACGGGCCTGGCGCCGCTTCTCCGCCAGCACCCGGCTCGCCTCCTCTGGGTTGTTGGTGCCGGCCATGGGCTTGCCTGCAGGAGGGGTGGGCTCAGCTGGAGGAGTGGGTGTGGTCACCGCAGGGGTAGGCTCAGGCGTCTGAGGGGCCGCTGTGGTGACGGGCTGAGCGGTAGAAGGTGGTGTGGTAGGAGAGGCGGAGACTGTGATGGCAGGAACGGCAGGTGTAGCTGCTGCAGTAGCTGAAGGGTGTAAAGAGAGGAGGAGGAGTTTAGTGCCGTATTTACTTTGAGCCCAGCAAAGTACAACACACCGGACATCAGTGCTCCTAGTCTGGATGTCTAGGGTGGTAGTAACACCAGGCTCCTGCAGATGGCGCTGCAGGAGGATGATGGGGCTATAAGTACCTGTGGGGTGTGAGTGACGGGATCCATAGATTGGGAAGAGGTGGTACAGTGCAGGGAATGTCTCGCTCCATGTGTGGTAAATGGCTTCAGAGCCGATGTTACTGATTGGCTAAAAGGAGGGACTGAGCATGTGGGCGTGGCCAAAGACCAAAAGTAAGGAAGTAGCTGAAGTAGCTGAATCTGCAGGTGTATGGAAGCGTACGGTCATACGGGTCTACCAGCAGTGGGAAAATCCCAGTCTACAGGGAATTCTCCTCGGAATTCTGCCGGGAAGTGTCTGAACACTGATATGGCCTACATCCAGACTACGCCAAATCCAAGCTGCTATTGGTTCCTAGTTACGTAACTACGGATCATGTGACTGGAAGAAGTGTGCACACTCACTCTTGGCCTCTTTAGGTGGTTCGGGCTGATTGGCTTCTTTCTTTGTTTCCACGGCGACAGTGCCCACAGCAGGGGGCTGTACCCGGGCTGGGGTCTGAGCACGCTTGGGCCGGGTCTTGGTGCCAGGAGGAGTTCGGCCTGATGAGGGTGGAGGTTTGGAGGATGCCGCAGGGTTGGGGGACAGGGGGCGACTCCGGGGCGGAGCAGGTGAGGAAACTCTGCTCTTGGGTTTGACATTAGGGCTGAGAAAGAGAGGAAAGAGAATTCTGTAACACTCAACACAAATCAGATGATGGATGACGTGCTTCATATGTTCAGGGTAATAGAGTATAGACTGAACACTGACTGAACACTGAACACTGATCTGAGATCAGACACAGTAACACAGTTACAGTTACACCCGTTTCTCCACATCATATAGACTGAACACTGATCTGAGATCAGACACAGTAACACAGTTACACCTGTTTCTCCACATCGTATAGACTGAACACTGATCTGAGATCAGACACAGTAACACAGTTACACCCGTTTCTCCACATCATATAGACTGAACACTGATCTGAGATCAGACACAATAACACAGTTACACCTGTTTCTCCACATCATATAGACTGAAAACTGATCTGAGATCAGACACAATAACACAGTTATCGATCCATAACACCACACCTTACAGACTGAACACTGATCTGAGATCAGACACAATAACACAGTTATCGATCCATAACACCACACCTTACAGACTGAACACTGATCTGAGATCAGACACAATAACACAGTTATCGATCCATAACACCACACCTTACAGACTGAACACTGATCTGAGATCAGACACAATAACAGTTATCGATCCATAACACCACACCTTACAGACTGAACACTGATCTGAGATCAGACACAATAACAGTTATCTATGCATAACACCACAGTTATCTGATCTGAGATCAGACATAATAACTGTCCACACACCTTACAGACTGAACACTGATCTGAGATCAGACACAATTACAGTTATCTATGCATAACACCACACCTTACAGAGTGAACACTGATCTGAGATCAGACACAATTACAGTTATCTATGCATAACACCACACCTTACAGACTGAACACTGATCTGAGATCAGACACAATAACAGTTATCTATGCATAACACCACACCTTACAGAGTGAACACTGATCTGAGATCAGACACAATAACTGTCTATGCATAACACCACACCTTACAGACTGAACACTGATCTGAGATCAGACACAATTACAGTTATCTATGCATAACACCACACCTTACAGACTGAACACTGATCTGAGATCAGAAACAATAAGTTATCTTTGTATAACACCACACCTTACAGACTGAACACTGATCTGAGATCAGACACAATTACAGTTATCTATGCATAACACCACACCTTACAGACTGAACACAAATCAGATGATGGATGACGTGCTTCATATGTTCTGTACTTCTTCTCATTCGATTCAAATCTTTTGGTATCAGTTTGCCCAAACGTCTGGGCACCATGAGCTGAAACTCTGGCTGAAAAGGCCCTGGCAGCTTCCTTTAAAGGAACGACTTGATTGGCTGGCAGCTGCCGCCGTCAGGGGCCAAACCCTCCTTGATCTTTCGATGTGGGGGAAGCCCTTTCCCTCTAAAGCTCTTAACCCACTTCTGAACTGGCTCCAGCAGAGCCTCCGGGGTGTCTTACAGAGTATCCTCCATCTGTCCGAGAGCGGGACTATTTACCCTGGCCTTAGCAGAAAGACAGGAGACCATGGTCTACATGGACGCTGTCAGCTGGATAGGTTTGGTTGGTGGACGCTTCCCAGTCCAGCAGTGACACTGAGGTGTCCAGCAGCACTGCTGTGTCTGATCCGCTCCCACCAGCACCACACACACTAACACACCACCACCACGTCAGTGTCACTGCAGTGCTGAGAATGATCCACCACCCACATACTACCTGCTCTGTGGTGGTCCTGTGGGGGTCCTGACCATTGAAGAACAGGGTAGTACAGTACACAGAGAAACAGATGGACTACAGTCTGTACCTGTAGTAGTGTCTGTACCTGTAGAGTGTCCTGTATGCTCAGTGGAGCTGATAAACTGGACAATGAGCGTAGAGACTCGCAGCTCTGTCGCTGTGTTGTGTCTGCAGGTAGGTGGAGGAACTGTGAGATCAGCGTAACGCAGCCACTCACCTGGGCTCTGGTTTAGTTCTAGTGATGGACTGTGACTGTCTCTTTTTCTGCACTTTCTCTTTTGATATGGCATTCTTCTCTTTCTCGTTCTCCCTCTCCTTGTCTTTCTTCTCCTTCTTCTTCTTCTCAGCCTTAAAAAGAAGACACAGCGTTTGCAGTTTAGCGTGTGAATATGTGATAGGAAGTGCAAACGAAAGTCTTGACACCTAAACCTTATAAACTGCCTGTAGGTGAGCTAGACCAATCAGAGGCAACCCAACATCTATATGCTGTGACATCACAACCACAGCTGAGAAACATGGGGCTGCTCTGGTCTTACTGATATCTAGCATGAAGAACAAAGTTCCGGTCCTGCTGTATACGAGGGAGTGTGTGTACGTACCGGTGTGGAGTTGCGTCGGCGCTGGCGCTGTGTAATATCCGGCGTGCTGGCGCTCCAACGCTCGCTGTGCTGGTGGGGATGATGGTGGGTGCAGGCAGTCAGAGGGGAGGCAGATGCTGAGCGAGAACAATGGTCTGAGATCAGACACAACAGGGTCACTGTTATTTAACCTTCGTAACTCCACAGCGGAACACTGATCTGAGATCAGACACAGTAACACAGTTACACCCGTTTCTTCGCATCGTATAGACTGAACACTGATCTGAGATCAGACACAGTAACACAGTTACACCTGTTTCTCCACATCGTATAGACCGAACACTGATCTGAGATCAGACACAGTAACACAGTTACACCCGTTTCTCCGCATCGTATAGACTGAACACTGATCTGAGATCAGACACAGTAACACAGTTACACCCGTTTCTCTGCATCGTATAGACTGAACACTGATCTGAGATCAGACACAGTAACACAGTTACAACCGTTTCTCCGCATCGTATAGACTGAACACTGATCTGAGATCAGACACAGTAACACAGTTACACCCGTTTCTCCGCATCGTATAGACTGAACACTGATCTGAGATCAGACACAGTAACACAGTTACACCCGTTTTTCCGCATCGTATAGACTGAACACTGATCTGAGATCAGACACAGTAACAGTTACACCCGTTTCTCTGCATCATATAGACTGAACACTGATCTGAGATCAGACACAGTAACAGTTACACCCGTTTCTCTGCATCGTATAGACTGAACACTGATCCGAGATCAGACACATTAACACAGTTATCGATCCATAACACCACACCTTACAGACTGAACACTGATCTGAGATCAGACACAGTAACACAGTTACACCCGTTTCTCCACATCATATAGACTGAACACTGATCTCAGATCAGACACAGTAACACAGTTACACCCATTTCTCCACATCGCATAGACTGAACACTGATCTGAGATCAGAAGCAATAACACAGTTATCGATCCATAACACCACACCTTACAGACTGAACACTGATCTGAGATCAGACACAATAACAGTTATCTATGCATAACACCACACCTTACAGACTGAACACTGATCTGAGATCAGACACAATAACAGTTATCTATGCATAACACCACACCTTACAGACTGAACAGTGATCTGAGATCAGACACAATAACAGTTATCTATGCATAACACCACACCTTACAGAGTGAACACTGATCTGAGATCAGACACAATAACTGTCTATGCATAACACCACACCTTACAGACCGAACACTGATCTAAGATCAGATACAGTAAAACGATTATTGATAGATAACACACCACACCTTTCAGACTGAAAACAGATCTGAGATCAGACACAGAAAAACAGTTCTCTCTCCATAACACTACACCTTTTAGACTGAACACTGATCTGAAATCAGACACAGTACCAGGAAGATACCTTCCATACCTCCACCCCTTACAGACTAAAGGCTGATCTGAGATCAGACACAACAGGGTAACAGTTATTTATCCTCCATACCTTCACACTGACCTTTATTCTCTGTAGACAGAGGATTAGGAAGTACTAAGGTAATTTCCCACATACAGCTTGAGCACACAATGAGAAACACTTAAAGCTAAAGCTTCAGTACGAGCTGAGCACATAAAAGTGGATGAGTCACGTCCTTGTGAAGTTGTGGTGGGAAAGAGAAAGACAGTGGGAAGAAAGTCTCTTTTGAACTTCAGTGGACCATAAATGAAATATAGAGCTGTCTGTGCTTGTCATTCACAATGGGGAAAAAGGAAGCAGTGTGGTGTATGTGCCCATTAAAAGTTCAGGGAAACTCTACTTTCTTAGAGACAGTAGTCTCCTTTTCTCAGGGAGGGGCTTCTTGAACATCTACACCTCTTTTCAGACCCCCATAGCGTTGAGGTGTCTTCTTACAGTGGAAGAAGGATGGACAGGAACACCTGTGGATGTTCTCAGATACAAACATACTTCTGTTCATGAAAGTTTACCTTTAAAAAAATCACATGTGGAGTGATTTACTTGTTGCTTGCTTCCTCTATAAGGCATATCTATCAAAAGACACAGTGACCTATAATGGACTGTATTAGCCTAATGTGCCTCTACCGATTGGTAGAGATGGCACAATCAGGCTGAGTTAAGTTCAAGAGCATTTTTTGCCAATAACCAGTAAAGAAAATATGAAAGCCCAATCAGCCGGTGTCCCCATACTTATGACAGGCAGTTTATGTGCACTCATGTGTGTGTGGTGGGCGTGCAACTCACGGGAGTCGTTGTTGTTGCTGTTGTTCAGGAGTGTGGCAGCGCTGCGGCTTCTGGCCAAGAAGGACAGCGTGGGGGTCATCAGCCTCTCAACGATGCGGCTCTCCCAGGGGCTCAGACGCAGACTCCGGGCTGCCAGGAGAGCACACGGTTAGTGGACACAAACACATACGCCATTCAGCTCTGTGTGTTTACTGAGTCTCCATTAACAACCATTCAACCAACCAGAACACCAGAGTAGTACTGTAACACATGATCCACACCGCAGCACATTCACTGTACTCAGTTCATGTACCAGTGCACAAATTTCTTCAATTCGTACCATGACCCTCTATGATAATATTCATGTTAGCTAGCACCCCTATGGGATTGTAGTAATGTGTTAGCATTAAGCTTACAGCGATACACATGAAACTGTATTGGCCTAGGAAGCTTGAAAAACACATTTTCACGTTTTATTGAAAGCTTGTAAAAGATATAAATGTAACCTCACCAGACAAAAACGAGTCCCCTGTGTCTCAAATGTACCTAATAGCATGTAATACTGCCACCAGCACCAATACCAGCTGTGACTGGGTTTGGCATGGACCTGACAGGTTTCTGGATGTAGGCCACATCAATGTTCAGCCACTCTTGCATCAAAGAATCGGTCAGTTGGGCCAGATTTGGTGGATGCCTTCCCTGGCACAATTCAGTGGGGAGTTTCCTGTAGGCTGGGATTTTAGCCCCTGCTGATAGACCTATACGACCATATGCTTCAGATACAGCTACTTCCTTCACACTATGGTCTTTGGCCACGCCCACATGATCAGTCCCTCCTTTTAGCCAATCGTTAACATCTGCTCTGGAGCCATTTACCACACATGGAAGGAGCCATTCCCTGCACTGTACCACCTCCTCTCAATCTATGGATCCCGTCACTCACACCCCACAGGTATTCATAGCCCCATCATCCTAGTGCAGTGCCATCTGCAGGAGCCTGAAGTTACAACTACCTTAAACACACAAGGTGACTCATTTTTGTCCAGTGAGCTGATATTTAACCCTGCATCAGTTCTACACTAGCTCCGAGGCAGAGCTGCTGCTGTTTCCATTCCTAACAACCACCTGAAACCTGGTCACACTACAGCTCACATTTAGAGTCAGTGATGCCTCTAGAAATACCAGCTAGCCTAGAGTGACATTCACAAAACTGGCCCTGGTGTGATTAGATTCCAATTCCCAATTACTTAAGAGGTTCTGAAGGTCTTCAGTTCAGCTCCTGAAGTCCCAACCAATGAAGGTCAGAAGAATTGAACCCCTTCGCTTCAAACCAAAACTCAACAATGGAATAAAAACAGCACTAAAACTACAGCTTCAATACAACCATGAATTACAGACATGCTTTTTACAGAAGCCATTAGACCTTCTATGAAGGCCTGCCCCTGATGGGCCTCACTTATATACTGTCTCTTAGCTGTTGTCCATTGACATGGTGCTGGTGCTGGTGCCAAACCGTTCTGTACTTTTCCACCCCAAGAAATACTGGTTATCGGCTGGTGCTCTTTCAACCCCATGAACTTGCTGGTCTGTGGAACCCATGATTTAAATGCCAAAAGGGTGTGGCAATACCGTCATCATGTAAAGTTGTTGATGTCACTGTTTCCCAAAAAAAACCTCAAAGAACAGGAGAATGAGTAAATACAATGACGTCACCAGCAAAACGAGCCACATCCAGATCTGTAATCGCTCGGCTTTTAAACCAGTGGCAAGCAGAGCCTGTTCTTAACCGGTTTGACAGATCTTGTGAACCAGCACCAGCTCTGGCACTTCGTCAGAAAAGAAGAAACCGTTGACCAGACAGGGTTATATAACTGGACATAGTCATTAACTGACTGGTAACCCAATGACTACATGTGAAAGATGGTAGTTAGCATTTTGGGAAATGACAGTAAACAAGAACGGACAATTTGTTGGGAAACTGGAGGCCATGCTGTACTTCATGCCTCCTGCACCTACTTATTTGACTGTAGGACTGTAGGATCTTCACATTACCTCAGTCTAACCCCCTGCAGCTGAAGTGATGGGATAGATACAGGGGTCGGACAATGAAACTGAAACACCTGTCATTTTAGTGCGGGAGGTCTCATGGCTAAATTGGACCAGCCTGGTGGCCAATCTTCATTAACTGCACATTGCACCAGTAAGAGCAGAGTGTGAAGGTTCAGTTAGCAGGTAAGAGCACAGTTCTGCTCAAAATACTGCAATGCACACAACATTATGGGCGACATACCAGAGTTCAAAAGAGGACAGATTGTTGGTGCACGTCTTGCTGGCGCATCTGTGACCAAGACAGCAAGTCTTTGTGATGTATCAAGAGCCACGGTATCCAGGGTAATGTCAGCATACCACCAAGAAGGACGAACCTCCACCAGCATCACGTAGTGACCTGGCCACTATCCTGCAAGAAGAATGGCTTAAACTCCCTCTGACCACTGTGCAGGACGCAGTATATGTCATTCCCAAGACCAACTGACGCTGTATTGGAGGCCCTACACCATACTAATAAATGATTGTGGTCTAAAACCAGGTGTTTCAGTTTCATTGTCCAACCCCTGTATATTCCCTAGAGCAGCTAGCTCTAACCTGGACCCTTTAGAAGTAGGGAAAGTTCCTCTGATCCCCGTCTACAGCCGGGAAACAGGATCAGGAGAAAGTACTAAACGCTCTTAGTGAACATGTACACAGTGTTTGATCCACTTTTACTACTAAATCCTTATTATGTTTTTATGGGTCCTTAAAACCCATGAGGCATTTTTAGGAATCATAATTCCAAAGTGGTTTGGCTATAACACCAGAAAACAGTGGTGTTTGTAAAGCAATTTGTTTTTTTTTTAGTGTGTGGTTTTAATAAAAATCACTTGCCTTCCAAATTTACTCCAGAAGAGGGCGTGGTAGTAACCTAGAAACGTTTGGGTTACTCAGTGTGGTAATATTTGTCATGACTTTTATTAAAGATCTTCATTAACCCTGTTAATTATGGTAGAAATCGAACAAAATATCATGCTAATTCTTTTCACCAATTTGGCCCCCAAACTTTGGAGCTAGAGCAGCTTAGACCCAGGTTTATCCATCTACAGCATGTAACTGTATACCTGCGTTTAAATGATTATGTAATGTGAATGGAAAGAACTGTTAAACAACAACAACAACAAACAATGACTTCGGATTTCCAGGGATTCAATTACACATGCTAATCAAATCCAGTCCCTTTAGAACGAGTAGAGATGTCATCAGTGTAACTGTCGATGTCTCAGTACAGAGTCTCCCTAAGAGCTTGATTCCGAATCCACTCTGACTGAGGGCTGTGTGGGTTATGTAAGACTCTAAAAGCACAGCATGGCCTATTATACGCCTCCTCATTACATAACCTGAGACAGTAATCAAACCATCACTGTCAGGATTCATAAATGATAAATGTCTGTTGGTGCTCTGAATGAGTTGTTCATAAAAACAGATTTACACTCATCGTCAAAGAACAGCTGCACCCAGAAGGAGGTGTGGGAGTGCGGTGGTGTTGGGAAGGAAGATAAAGGTGACCAGGATCAATAACTGATGATCCATTTAGACTGATATGATCAATATTTACTGAGCTACACATACAGAAGTCTGTCTCTCAGTATGCAGTCGGGCCTCCGTGTTTGCTAACCCAACATGCCAGACGTCTCGGTATGGAGCTGTAGAGGTTCCTAATGGTGTCCTGTGATAATCCATCCCATGCAGCTTGAACATCCTCACACAGTTCCTGCAGATGGTGCGATAGGGGTGGAGGTGGAGTGACAACAGGCCTTCTGGACGTGTGACATCAACCTGTTCATCTTGGTGCTGACCACGGTGCCTCCACACACGGACTTGTTGGGCGTCTCCACCAACACTAAAGCGGGACTCGTCACTGAAGATGACCCACTGCCATTCTGAGTCACTCCATGACAGTCTGGTACGACGCCACTGCAGTCTTTGTTGACGGTGACGTGGTGTTAAGGACAGTCGTGGTAACGGTCTGTGTGCATGTAGTCCTGTGTGGTGTAGCCGTCTGCCAATGGTGCTGGTGCTAACAGGAGGACTTATGGAGGACACCACTGCTCACTGAGTTGCAATCGTGGTTGTTGGGTCAGTCAGGTACAGGGATTAGGCCCGTTCTTGCTGACGTCACATGCCGGGCTGAGCGCTAACCTTGAAACGTTGGCTTGTCTCATGATGCCAAACCTGCACACCAAGTTTCATTCCTGTTGATTGATTCCTTCTGGGTGTAGCAGTTTGTGTAGCTGTTCATTTGAAGGTGAGTGAATTAGGGATGCATGTTGGTAAGATCATGGAAGTATGATATGATAATACAGGGGTTATGATTTCATACAAAGCGTATAAAACACACAACCATAGGTGGTTGCTAATTCTAACGTTAGCGCTGTCCCCTTATGCTAGTCTAACAGTTGAAGATAGAACCCCCCCACCCCTCCTAGCAGCACCCAGATACACAGTAGTTTTTGAAGATGGAGCTCAGCACACAGGAGAGATCTCTCCAAGGTCATTCAGCCAGGAACGGCAACAACTTCATACTTCTTAAACTGCAGGATTTTACAACATTCGCAACGGTTGATAGCCCTCTGTTGCTAAGCAACCGCTATTTTTTCCCTCCCCTCCGTCACTGCGGCATGGCATCCAGAGCATGACTGGATACACGATTACCATCTATACACTACCTGCATCACAACAACTGCTTATCGGGTCTAATGTAAACCCCTGTTACTACCAAACTAGACCTGAAGGAGGCTCAGGGGAAGAGAATACCAACCCACCAAACATCTCCCTGGCACAGCGCAGCCCAGCACAGTCAAACAAAAGGGTGTAAAATGACTGACCTGCTAACTGGCCAGTCTGGTAGTCAGGCCTTCACACAGTTTAACACTGGCCACAAACTCATAACTACTAGAACACAACTACCATAGCATAATTACTAGAACATTACTACTAGAGCATAATTACTAGAACATTACTACTAGAACACTGGCACTATAACATGAAAACATCTCTACCAAAACATTCCTACTATAACATCACCTCTATAACATCCCAACTGTAACACTCCTATTATAACAGCCCTACTACAACATCACCACTACAACATTCCTATCAAAACATTCCTACTATAACATCACCTCTATAACATCCCAACTGTAACACTCCTATTATAACACCCCTACTACAACATCACCACTACAACATTCCTATCAAAACATTCCTACTATAACATTACCTCTATAACATCCCTAATATAACCTCACCACTATAACATTCCTATCAAAACATTCCTACTATAACATTACCTCTATAACATCCCTAATATAACCTCACCACTATAACATTCCTATCATAACATTCCTACTATAACATTACCTCTATAACATCCCTAATATAACATCACCACTATAACATTCCTACTACAACATTACCACTATAACATCCCAACTGTAATATTCCTACTATAACACTCCTACTACAGCATCACCACTATAACATTCCTATCAAAACATTCCTACTATAACATTACCTCTATAACATTCCTACTACAACATCACCACTATAACATTCCTTCTATAACATCACCACTATAACATTCCTACTACAGTATCACCACTATAACATCCCAACTGTAACACTCCTACTATAACACCCCTACTACAACATCACCACTATAACATTCCTATCAAAACATTCCTACTATAACATTACCTCTATAACATTCCTAATATAACATCACCTCTATAACATTCCTATCAAAACATTCCTACTATAACATTACCTCTATAACATCCCTAATATAACCTCACCACTAACATTCCTACTACATCACCACTATAACATTTCTACTACATCACTACTATAACATCCCTACTACAACATCACCACTATAACATTCCTATCAAAACATTCCTACTATAACATTCTATACTACATCACCACCACTATAACATTCCTACTACAACATCACCACTATAACATTCCTACTACAACATCACCACTATAACATTCCTACTACAACATCACTACTATAACATTCCTACTACAACATCACTACTATAACATTCCTACTACAACATCACTACTATAACATTCCTACTACAACATCACCACTATAACATTCCTACTACAACATCACTACTATAACATTCCTACATCACTACTATAACATTCCTACTACATCGCCACTATAACATTCTTACTACATCACCACTATAACATCCCAACTGTAACACTCCTACTATAACATCCCTACTATATCACCTCACCTGTATAGCATTCCTACCATATCATTCCTACTATAACATCACCACTATAACATTGCTACTACAACATTACTCTTATAGCTTCTACTATAGCAACTACTATAACTTTCCCACCATAACTTTCCCACTATTACATTCCTACTATAACACCCAAACTGTAAAATTAGCTCTATAACTTTCCAACTGTAACATCCCTACTATCATATCCCTACTATAACATCACCTATATAACATTCCTACTACAACATTCCCACTATAACACTCCTACCATTACATTCCTACTATAACATTACTCTTATAAAATCCCTACTATAACATTACCAATATAACATCCCTACTATAATATCTTTACCAAAACATCACCACTATAACATTCCTACTATAAAATTTCCATTAGAACATTCATACCAAAATATTCCTACTATAACATTCATTCATATAACATAACTACTATAACAGTACTCCTATAACATATCTACTATAACATTCCTACTATATTATCCCTACTATAACTTTACCACTATAACATTCCTACTACTGTATAATATCCCTAATATAACCTTCACCACTATAACATGTCTTCTACAACATTCCCACTATAACATTACCAATATAACATCCCTACTATAATATCTTTGCCAAAACATCACCACTATAACATTCCTACTATAAAATTTTCATTACAACATTCCTACCAAAATATTCCTACTATAACATTCATTCTTATAACATAACTACTATAACATTTCACTTGTAACGCAACTATACTATACTATACTATACAATCACCACTATAACATTACTATCAAAACATTCCTACTATAACATTACCTCTATAACATCCCTAATATAACCTCACCACTAACATTCCTACTATATTATCCCTACTATAACATTACCTCTATAACATTCCAACTACTGTATAATATCCCTAATATAACCTTCACCACTATAACATGTCTTCTACAACATTCCCACTATAACATTACCAATATAACATCCCTACTATAATATTTTTACCAAAACATCACCACTATAACATTCCTACTATAAAATTTCCATTACAACATTCCTACCAAAATATTCCTACTATAACATTCATTCATATAACATAACTACTATAACATTTCACTTGTAACACAACTATACTATACTATACAATACTATACATTACTCTTATAACATCCATGCTATAACTTTCCCACTATAACACAATACGTTTTCCTGCTATAACATTCTAATAATCACTGTAACATAACTACTGTAACATCACTACTACATTTTATTTTTACTATAACATATTACATATACATATATATAGACAGAGAGATAGATTGATAGATAGACAGAGAGATAGATTGATAGACAGACAGACAGACAGACAGATAGATAGAAATAGGACACATGCCTTATTTGTGCAATGAACAAAACATTTAGAGAAAAGAAAGTCATTTTGGCAAAATATATTTATGTCCATGTAACATACACAGTTAAATATCTAGTGATAAACGTTCTTAATAGAACATAACAGCAGAAATAATAAATTCTCATGCTTGTAGAAACTCATTAATCAGCCTATTAATCAGTCACTGTGGCAAAATGTTACTGATCTAGAGTTACATACCAAACCCTCATAAACCATCCAGTCAGCAGTATCAATTAATTTGTTATCAACCCAGTCAGAGTCGCGTTTCAGCAGCCCAAACCAGCACCACCAACACAGCACACCAAACGCAGCCCAAAACAAACAGCATGGTGGAAAAAGGAAGTGACCATGAAAACAAAAAAAAGCAAACAAACGAGTAAACAAACAAACAAACAAACAAAACAGAAGCACAGTTCTCACCATGTACACCCTGAACAACCACCACAACCATGGAATTAGAGATGCGTGGGCTGGTCGAAGATGCATTTAGAGGGAGGAACTAAAAATACCCACAATGCAACACAGGAACGAGAGTGGGTGGGTTGGAGGGGGCGGGGGTGAGAATGACCATCAGTCACCACCAGGCACAGGCAGGCAGGCACGTCACCAGAAACCACAGACTAACCCCAAATAATGAAACAGAAAATAGTACCAGTAAGTATTAAGGATGTTCCAATCCGATCCGATCACGACATGATCCGGTTCTGGTCCAGTCCTGCCGGGGTACTCTTTCAGTCTTATTTTTTTGACTGCTGTCACACCTCTCATAATTCATCTACGTTTTCACATACTGGGACGTATTTTGAAGGGGAAGATTCATGAGTTGAGTCAAACGTTCTTCTAGGTTTCATGTCAACAAGCTTTAAAAAGAGGGTTCCTCAAGGGCCTTCGGTAAAGGCAATGGTTCAATATAGGAGAATTCCAATATGGATATATATAGGAGTTCTAAACAGAACCATGTGCATATCTAAACAGTTCCTTGCATGGTGAAATGGCGGCGTTAAGATTTCCGTCTTTGTATATGACTATATGTAGAGCCCTTTGGTACTCTATGAACTGGCTCTATAAAGTAACGACCAATCGACTTAGTTGGCAGCTAACTCAAAAGTGAATTTGTTGGTGCCGTGACCCCCATTTCAGCAAGGTCCATATTAATTTGATGAATTCAATTTACTTGATTAAGGAAAAAACTGATTTTGTGTTGTTTTGTTGCTGCTACTTTGTTCATCTTTGAAATTAGATTTTTGGAATTTGAGTTTTGGAGATCTTCGGTATTAGCCAGCAAGTTCGGTAACACAGTATATTTACGGTTTCGGTCTTCATTGTTAGTTAGCAAATCCATAAAACAACCTCCAGCTAAATTTACAGCTGGATGCTACATGAACGGTATATGGTAATCGAGCGATTCGTTATCCGAATAATCGATTAGTCGTTTGTTGCAGGCCTACTATGAAGCACAAAGGCTTCTATTGGTAGAAGATTGACCCCATAACACTACCAGAACCCGTTTTGGTGCTAGACAGACCCATATACCACGCATACTCCACCAATCTCAGGAACCAATGGTTCCAAATAGACCCCTTCCCTTTACTGAAGAACCCGTGAAGAACCATCTCTCTTTGAAGTCAGTGAAATAAATAAAATAGAGTTTGGGTTTATAACCGCACCTCCTCACCAGCTTGCCAAACTCACAACCAATGTTGGGGTGAATCTTTGGACAGCTACACCATACGTGACCATGCAGCTCTCCAACTCCAGAAACGATTTGGGTGACTACTGGTTTCTACTGTTAGCAGTTAGCAACATTAGCAGCATAGCTCCGGTTCTAAACTAAGGAAGTCAATTGGGACACCAACCGTGTTTTACTTTGACGTTAGCTATGTGGAAATCGTTAATCCAAACTACTTAGCCTTGGCATTCCTCGGAAAACAGATTTACCACAAGCATCGGATCAGACTCGGCACTGGCCGAAACTCGGATTGGGATCAGGGGCCAAAACCTCATTTGGAACATCCTTAATTCCACTACTAATAAAAAAAATGGAAAAGAAGAAGGTGGGGTTGGAGGGTCTGGAGGAGTGAGGAGGGGGACACGGACGCCGCTCGGCCGGCCTTACTTCGGTTGGGCGAGTTCCAGAGCGTTGCCGACGACTTGGACAGCCTGTTGTTAATGACAGGCTCCGTCTGCCGCGGCAGGTTTACCGTGGAGGCCGAGCATCTGCCTGCACCGGAGAGAACGCAACACATACACACACACCGTTCACAAGGGAACCACACAGAGGAACCCACAGCTGGATCTTCAGCAAGAGAGGGGGGGTGTGGGGGGGGGCTACGACCTCAGACATGTTGTTCATGGCTTTCCACGTTTCAGATTTGGCTCTCACTTACCTCTTTTCCACCAACCAAGTGCCAGTGCTCGTGCCTGTGCCCGTGCTGGTTCCCAGGCCCTACTGAACCCGATAAGAACGGACCCCCTTTCCACTGGTTTGAGAGCCGAACGATTAGGTATCTGGAGGTGGGCGGTCCTTAATCCTTCAGCAGAATACGGCGGACAGCGCATAGGAACAACATGGTGGATCATGTTCTTCAAGGGCTCACTGTACTTCCTGCTTTGAGGCCGTATATCTTACCATCTAGAACCAGCTGTTTCAGCATCTGTGTGCAGCCCAGACGGACCGCCATAGACAGCGACTACACGCAGGACGACTCGTAGCCTGTTACGAAGGTGTGGAATTCTACAGAAGCAGGTCCTAGCTATCGGTAGTATGTCCCACATTACGGATCTCCTGTACTTGCCGCTTGCGTAAATGGGTTCCACATGTTCCAGACCCGAGAGTTAAAGGTGCAGGAAGCACCGGTTTTCCAGTTTCTGCACCGGCACCATGTTGGTGGAAAAGAGGATGCCACATTAGCATATCATCCAAAGGAAAACGAGTATCTCCGAAATGGCAACTTCACAGGACAGAGTATAATCCTGGTTTAGCTATAATGAAGGTCAATGGAACCAGACGTTTTGCCCAAGCCAATTTGGGCCATTTCTGTTGGTCCATTCGTCACGAAATTTTCACACACTGTAAACGGCAGCTCATGTGATCAAACGATGCGTAGAAGTGCAAATCGACAAAAATGGAGATACATGGTTTCCTCTGGACAGCGACGATATACAGTCTTTCTACTAGACGGAGATCCCACATCCAGGCTGTAGATGGACATTACCGTTACTTGTGGTGATCTGAGGTTGTACATGGTGAACCAGTCACAACTTCCACTGTACTTGTGCTGTACAGGGGTTGGACAATGAAACACCTGTCATTTTAGTGTGGGAGGTCTCATGGCTAAATTGGACCAGCCTGGTGGCCAGTCTTCATTAACTGCACATTGCACCAGTAAGAGCAGAGTGTGAAGGTTCAGTTAGCAGGTAAGAGCACAGTTCTGCTCAACATACTGCAATGCACACAACATTATGGGTGACATACCAGAGTTCAAAAGAGGACAAACTGTTGGTGCACGTCTTGCTGGCGCATCTGTGACCAAGACAGCAAGTCTTTGTGATGTATCAAGAGCCACGGTATCCAGGGTAATGTCAGCATACCACCAAGAAGGACGAACTGCCACCAGCATCACGTAGTGACCTGGCCACTATCCTGCAAGAAGAATGGCTTAAACTCCCTCTGACCACTGTGCAGGACGCAGTATATGTCATTCCCAAGACCAACTGAAGCTGTATTGGCCGCAAAAGGAGGCCCTACACCATACTAATAAATGACTGTGGTCTAAAACCAGGTGTTTCAGTTTCATTGTCCGACCCCTGTATGTTACAGTAAGTCTCACCATGTCTACTCAGACCTGCACGTATAGACCTCCATATATATATACGCCAGCACTCACACACCTCTCTTTGGCCCCCTCCAGCTCCTGATGATTCTATTCATCCCTCTTATTCTATTTATTGAGTATTTTTATGAATATTTGTTGCTAGTCGGTGTGCTTGTCTGGCCCGTCCAGTACGTTACATGTCCTACACGTGTGGCTCGCCCAGACAGATTCCCTGTAGTACGTGAAGAGGTCAAACAACTGTTTGGACAACTGCCAGCATTTCCCTGCTCAGTCAGCCTCCTTCATTCATCTTCTAGGCCGTATGGGGAGTTCTTCAGACAGACACACACATGCACACCTAGAGGGGGAAGTTTAGCATCGCCAGCCAGCTTGAGTGCATGTCTTTGGATGGCGGGAGGACACCAGAGCACCTGGAGGAAACCCACACAGACCTGGGGAGAACATTCAAATCACCAAAGCGAACTGAACCCAGATCCTGCTTGCTGTGAGGCGACAGGGCTAGCCACTGGGCTACCGTGCCACCTCTCGGACGGCCTCACTAGGCTTACAGTGCAAAGCTGTGAACATGGATAACACGTATTCCAAATGATCTGATATCTGAAAGCCAGTCGCAGCAGGAACAGTACGAGTTTAGAACGGTCTGAGGTACAGAACTGGTTTTTAACCCCCACCTGACTTCACCCACCAGCTCTCCCTCCAGTCTTCCATCATTTCAGTGCTCCTTCCTGCTGTTGCTGTGAACTGACCAGACTACCCTCAACTAGAGCCCCTCCGAGACCGCTAAAAGCCAGAGAGGTCAGTACCAGCCCATAACACTATGACTATGACTCACTCTCTCGCTGCCAATCTGGCGTTTACGATCCCCGATTGTTCATGACCCAGTCGGTACGGCTGACGGAGGAACCGTCTCCTCACTGTGACTCACCTACAGCTCATACTGAAACCTCCACCACTCAGCTTCCAGCAGCAGACACGCCTTACCCACAGTCACACTGTAACCACATCACTGAAACAACGGCACCGGCACACAGTCTTCACCACGACCGTCTCCCCACGCTTAAACACGCTCACTCTAATGAAAGACAGAGGCCTGGCATTTAGGCGCAGCTGTCCACTGCAGTGACCTCCAGCTGGCTCGCTGAACTGACCTAAGGCTCAGTGTGCTGTACAAACGTTTATATGAAATGGTTAGCAAACCGCTAGTGACGCCACCAATATAACATCGCTGACGGAACAAAACCTACAGAAAACGGACTTCACAGGAGAACCCAAACGTTCCTTAATGTCAATCACTGAAATAATAATAATGCTGTCATTTTACAGATCTGACTTCTGCTAAAGGTTTGTTGGGTAAAATACAGGTTTACTATTTTACAGAACCGGAAAGTTCATTTAGAGCTGTACATGGGTTTCCACTAATATACCAGATGACCCAGTGCATTGTGGGAAGTCTACAGTGTAAAAATGTGCTGTATAATTTACTGTAATTTACTGTTTACAGTGTTTATTTTACAGTAAAATACATTTTTATTAATTTACATGAACATTTAAGGCATTCAAACCAGTGCACTGGCTCTCATTAACATACCAGGCACCCCAGCACATAGTGGGAGGTCTACAGTGTAAAAGTGTACTGTAAAATTTACTGTAATTTACTGATTTACTAAAGTTGTATTTAAATAATGGTTTACTGTAAATTTACAGTTTATATTTTACAGTAAAATAAATTTTTACTACTTTACATCACCATTTAAGGCATTCAAAGCAGTGCACTGGCTCTCCGTAACATACCAGGCAACAAAGTGCATAGTGGGAAGTCTACAGTGTAAAAATGTACTGTAAAATTTACTGTAATTTACTGGGGTTTTAATTAGATAATGATTTACTGTAAATTTACAGTTTTTACTTAACAGTAAAATACAGGTTTGGTATTAGAGGGCCATTTAGGGCCTACAAAGCAGAGTGTTACTAGACCATACACAGGTGTACAGTGTAAAGAATACTGTAAAATACCGTAAACTGTAATTTACGAGATTTTTATTGAGAGGATTATTTAATATAACATTTGTAGTACTTTACTGTAAGTGTTCCCACAGCAAAAATCATTCTGGTGGCCTTTTTTATAACTACTGTTATTTTTATTTATATTATTATTATCAAGTAGAACCGTATACATAATCACAAATTATGAATTATCGATGATCACGCTCTGGTCTTTTTTATAACCCCTGCTATAACAGTTTTACAATCATACAAGCACTCACTTTCTCTGCGAGACGTCTGGTTCAATCCGCCGGCCCACGACCATCTCTGCTGTCTGATCTCAGCCCAGGTTTTTTTGGTCGATCTTTTGATGGCAGATTCATATCTCTCCTAAAAACAGAACACAGCACCAGCACAAACTCGGTTAGCTTCACCAGCACCCATAACCGCATGTACAGTTTGTATTATATTATAGGCCTGACCTATGACCTTCCCACCATCATGCTTCATTTCACCCTTATAATGGTTATTAAATGGTTCTACTTTAATGGCAGTGGTTACACATACAGTCATGCCAGCTGTGGCTTTCCCATGGTTAACTGATTCTTCACCATGTCAGTGAACCTGCTGTACGAGGAGCCTTTAGAAAGCGGTTCTGTCAAGAACCAAAGCAGCTCCACTGTTACAAATCTTAGGATTAGCTTATTAGATTGCTAAACTGCATTTTAAAGAGGGCCTCGGCAGTAAGGGCCAGTCTGATTCAGCTAAACGTCTCATCCTACTAATGTAAGTACTACTAATACTACTACAACTACATCATCTACTATTACTGCTATAACCCCAACTACTAATACTACAACAACTACATCATCTACTATTACTGCTATAACCCCAACTACTAATACTACAACAACTACACTTTCAGAACTATGACTAGTGTTTTTACTATGACTAATATTAGTTATACAGAGTACTACTACTACTACTATCACTGCTATAGTAACTACTAGACCTATTACTAGTGTTTTTACTATTACTAATATTAGTTATACAGAGTACTTCTACTACTACTACTACTACTATTACTACTACTACTACTATCACTGCTATAGTAACTACTAGAACTATTACTAGTGTTTTTACTATTACTAATATTAGTTATACAGAGTACTACTACTACTACTACTACTACTACTACTACTACTACTACTACTATCACTGCTATAGTAACTACTAGAACTATTACTAGTGTTTTTACTATTACTAATATTAATTATACAGAGTACTACTACTACTACTACTATCACTGCTATAGTAACTACTAGAACTATTACTAGTGTTTTTACTATTACTAATATTAGTTATACAGAGTACTACTACTACTACTATCACTGCTATAGTAACTACTAGAACTATTACTAGTGTTTTTACTATTACTAATATTAGTTATACAGAGTACTACTACTACTACTATCACTGCTATAGTAACTACTAGAACTATTACTAGTGTTTTTACTATTACTAATATTAGTTATACAGAGTACTACTACTACTACTACTATCACTGCTATAGTAACTACTAGAACTATTACTAGTGTTTTTACTATTACTAATATTAGTTATACAGAGTACTACTACTACTACTACTACTACTATTACTACTACTACTACTATCACTGCTATAGTAACTACTAGAACTATTACTAGTGTTTTTACTATTACTAATATTAGTTATACAGAGTACTACTACTACTACTATCACTGCTATAGTAACTACTAGAACTATTACTAGTGTTTTTACTATTACTAATATTAGTTATACAGAGTACTACTACTACTACTACTACTACTACTACTACTATCACTGCTATAGTAACTACTAGAACTATTACTAGTGTTTTTACTATTACTAATATTAGTTATACAGAGTACTTCTACTACTACTACTACTATTACTACTACTACTACTATCACTGCTATAGTAACTACTAGAACTATTACTAGTGTTTTTACTATTACTAATATTAGTTATACAGAGTACTACTACTACTACTACTACTACTACTACTATCACTGCTATAGTAACTACTAGAACTATTACTAGTGTTTTTACTATTACTAATATTAGTTATACAGAGTACTACTACTACTACTACTACTACTACTATCACTGCTATATTAACTGCTAGAACTATGACTAGTGTTTTTACTATTACTAATATTAGTTATACAGAGTACTTCTACTACTACTACTACTACTATAGTAACTACTAGAACTATTACTAGTGTTTCTACTATTACTACTATTAGTTATACAGAGTACTACTATTACTACTACTACTACTATTACTATCACTGCTATAGTAACTGCTAGAACTATTACTAGTGTTTTTACTATTACTACTATTAGTTATACTGACTACTACTACTACTACTACTACTATCACTGCTATAGTAACTGCTAGAACTATTTCTAGTGTTTTTACTATTACTAATATTAGTTATACCGACTAATACTATTACTGTCACTGCTATAGTAACTACTAAAATTATCACTTGTCCTTTTACTATTAACAATGCTACAACTCCACCATTACTACTAAAAGTATATCCACTACTATTACGGTAACTACTACATTTGTTACTAGTGCATTTTCTATTACTAATACTACAACTTAAATTACTGCTTTTTCCTTCTTCTGCTTCTATTACTGTTACACCAACTACAAAAACTATTACTAGTGCTTTTGCTTTTCCGACTATTACCAATACTACTACCTGCTGCTGTTATAGCTGCTACTACTACTACCACTAGTACTGCTTCTGTTACTGCTACAACTATGAGAACTATTCCCAGCGCTTTTACTATTATTAATTAGTAATTTACTAAAATTACAGCTAGTATGACTACTAGTATTGCTTCTAGTACTACTTCTATCACCTCTACATTAACTACTATAACTATTTCTGCTGCTTCAACTATTACTTCTGTTACTACTACTATAGCTAACCAATAAGTCTCTAATTTTATGATTACTACTACTATCATTACTTGTATTACTACTACCATAATTACTAGAAGTATTTATACTACAACTACAATTCCTATTAATACTAAAACCACTGCTACTGTTAATACTTCAATCCCTACTAATCCTACAACTACTATTACTACCATTATAACTAAAATTACTATTACCACTCTCACTTCTACAACTACTATAACTACCATTATAACTAAAATTACTATTACCACTCTCACTTCTACAACTACTATAACTACTAATATAGTCTCTTACGACTCGTAACTATTACAGTTACTACTACTACCACACTTTATATTATACCACACTTTCTACTACGCACTTTATACTCACCTACACATGATCTAAAGATCTAATCAACTTCCTGCTGAGTGTAAGCTAATTATTAACTCCATTAGGGTAAGGGCTATAAGAGTGGGGGGCTTGGACCCCACCTCCCTCCTATGTCTGTACATTCATTGCGTGTTTTTTCTTTATAACAAATTGATTTTCTGTGTAGCTGCTTTGAGACAATGTTGGTTGTACAAAGCGCTAAACAAACAAAGTTTGACTGACTGATAAAGAGTAGGAGAAGGTGTTGGAAGTTGTTTCCTGTGATGATGATGATAATAACACAATAAGCATAAGAATGAAATAGGATAGGCATGTTGGAGGGTACAACTGTTTCTCCTGACCTTGTTCTTCTCCAGCTTCTGCCTCTGCTTCTCTTCTAGAAGTGCTCTGCGTTTCTCAGCTCTTAGCCGCTGCTCCTCCAGCCTCCTCCTGCGGTCCTCCAACTGACTCTCCCT
>JAMWET010006570.1:340000-356342 GCA_024036415.1 Prochilodus magdalenae
ACTGCCCTGAGACTTATCTAGAGGCTAACAGCTGGACGGCGGCTGGGCTTTAGTGGGCCAGCCCCTCCACGGCTGCTGAATGAGCACAGATAGCCAAGCGGGCTAATCATGCTAATGGCTGACGTAATTCCGTCTAATCCGCGGATGTAATGACGGCACATTTCTCAGGGTCCTAGTGAGCGGGATCTTTCCCGGGGGGGCACTGATGTATGGGGCTGATTGGCGCATGCAGAAGGGGATGGTACACGTCGGCGGAGGATATTGATGAGGGTCATTATTCCTGAAGTCCGCAGGGCGATTCCCGCATCAGTGACCCCCCCTTACAGCTGGTCACTCCATGGGAGCAGTATCTGGATTTCAGCCACATGCACTGGTAGAGAACGGTGTCTCTGGTTAGTCAGAATGAAATCCCGATTGCTGTGCGGGACCACATGTCCTCCATGACTGTCCTCCTCATAGACGCATGCCCAGCCACATGCTACATGGAGAAGAGCTGGGGCAGTACTGAGAGGGGTTCCAGATGCACTGGAAGCTGTTGGCCTGTAAAGGGAGGGGTCTTGCTTGTACTGGGTGGAGCTTTAGTGGTACTGGTGCATTTCAGGTGTATTGGGACGGAGTTGGGTTGCCCTGGTAGGTGTTTTGGCTGTACAGCAAGAGGTTTTGGTTGTACATGGAGGAGCCTGGGTTGCACTGGGAGCAGTTCTGGTTGTACTGGAAGCGGTTTTGGTTGTAGTGGGAGGGATTTGAGTTGTACTGGGAGGGGTTTCTGTTGAACTGAGAGAGGTTTCTGTTGTACTGGGAGGGGTTTCTGTGTACTGGGAGGGTTTCTGTTGTAGTGGGAGGGGTTTCTGTTGTACTGGGAGGGGTTTCTGTTGTACTGGGAGGGGTTTCTGTTGTAGTGGGACGGGTTTCTGTTGTACTGGGAGGGGTTTCTGTGTACTGGGAGGGGTTTCTGTTGTAGTGGGACGGGTTTCTGTTGTACTGGGAGGGGTTTCTGTTGTACTGGGAGGGGTTTCTGTGTACTGGGAGGGGTTTCTGTTGAACTGAGAGGGGTTTCTGTTGTACTGGGAGGGGTTTCTGTTGTACTGGGAGGGGTTTCTGTTGTACTGGGAGGGGTTTCTGTTGTATTGGGAGGGGTTTCTGTTGTACTGGGAGGGGTTTCTGTTGTACTGGGAGGGGTTTCTGTTGTACTGGGAGGGGTTTCTGTTGTATTGGGAGGGGTTTCTGTTGTAGTGGGAAGGTTTTCTGTTGTACTGGGAGGGGTTTCGGTTGTACAGGGAGGGGTTTCTGTTGTACTGGGAGGGGTTTCTGTTGAACTGAGAGAGGTTTCTGTTGTACTGGGAGGGGTTTCTGTTGTATTGGGAGGGGTTTCTGTTGTAGTGGGAAGGTTTTCTGTTGTACTGGGAGGGGTTTCGGTTGTACTGGGAGGGGTTTCTGTTGTACTGGGAGGGGTTTCTGTTGAACTGAGAGGGGTTTCTGTTGTACTGGGAGGGGTTTCTGTTGTACTGGGAGGGGTTTCTGTTGTAGTGGGAAGGTTTTCTGTTGTACTGGGAGGGGTTTCTGTTGTACTGGGAGGGGTTTCTGTTGTATTGGGAGGGGTTTCTGTTGTACTGGGAGGGGTTTCTGTTGTATTGGGAGGGGTTTCTGTTGTACTGGGAAGGTTTTCTGTTGTATTGGGAGGGGTTTCTGTTGTACTGGGAGGGGTTTCTGTTGTATTGGGAGGGGTTTCTGTTGTACTGGGAGGGGTTTCTGTTGTAGTGGGAGGGGTTTCTGTTGTACAGGGAGGGGTTTCTGTTGTAGTGGGAGGGGTTTCTGTTGTACTGGGGGGGTTCTGTTGTACTGAGAGTGGTTTCTGTTGTAGTGGGAGGGGTTTCTGTGTACTGGGAGGGGTTTCTGTTGTACGGGGAGGGGTTTCTGTTGTATTGGGAGGGGTTTCTGTTGTACTGGGAAGTGTTTCGGTTGTACAGGGAGGGGTTTCTGTTGTACAGGGAGGGGTTTCTGTTGTATTGGGAGGGGTTTCTGTGTACTGGGAGGGGTTTCTGTTGTACTGGGAGGGGTTTCTGTTGTACTGGGAGGGGTTTCTGTTGTAGTGGGAGGGCTTTCTGCTGTACTGGGAGGGGTTTCTGTTGTACAGGGAGGGGTTTCTGTGTACTGGGTGGGGTTTCTGTGTACTGGGAGGGGTTTCTGCTGTACTGGGAGGGGTTTCTGCTGTACTGAGAGGGGTCTTGCGTGTACTGGGAGGAGCTTTGGCTGTACCGGGAGGAAATGTCTCTAATGTGTCTTGGGTGCATTTACATTTGTACACGTGGCTTGGCCTGATCCAGATACAGCCCTGGCCCTCAAGGCACATGTGGTGACCAGGTGTAACCAGGGTCTTAGTGTATCAGCATAATTCAGATGATTGAACACAAGGATAATGGTAATGATTGAAAAAGTGCTAATGAGGGAAAGTGAGCTCAAATTAAATGAACAGCAGAAGCCAGTGAGACCAACACCGGTTCCGAACGGTGTAACACATCTTACCTTGTTCCTGAGTTCGCTGGTCTGAAGCATGGAAACAGTGGAGAGAGCAGTTGTCAATAACGACTGATCATTCAACCAAACCCAACTTTTCTCATCACTCCTCCCTTCATCAGTGAGGTTACAGGGGACGTCCACTGACTTATTAACGTTCCCGTATGACTGAGTGGTTGACATGTTACCAGAGACATTCAGAGTGGGTCTGGTGTGAAACGGTTGATTGCAGAGGCTCGGATTTCTGTGATGATGACGGGATAATGGGAATACATGGATCAACTCTTCCAGTATGTGGTTCCCATACATATTACAATGCCTGTTGCCCAAAATCGGGAGTCTGATACGTCTGAACGTTCATTTTTCAAACCCGAAAAGTTTGTTCCCAGCTGGAACCAAGGAATCTGTGGGCGTGTCAGTTGTTGAGGACGGCAACAGTGGTGCCACCCAGTGGTCTGCTGAGGAACCTCCTCTGTGCCTTCAGTAGTTGATCCGTTCTTCATTACTGGATACAAACAAACATCTGGAGTACCAGAATAAACGCTCTCAGGTAATCTACAGGCTCCGCCATCGAGGTACTACCGTGTACTCCGCTGTGCAGCGCCACTGTTAATGTTAATGACGTGCATTGGTTCCCTGGATAGCACGGCTCTTTGAAGTCCCTACTATCAACCATTCCAGACCAAGCCCACTCTGAATGGCACTGAAGCCTGTATACTGATGCTGTATGAATTTCACCAACCACACCCTCATGTGTTGTGACATCACAACCACGGTTTACTGGTAGACAGGCACACTACGTCCACAGGTTCAGTGAGCCTTTAGGAGTGAAGGGGAATCAGCAGTAGGTGTTATCAGTGGGACGGTCGGTAACAGGTCCTTGGGAGTTAAGGGTGGTCTGGGGTCAGTGCAGGTCGGTGTGGGGGTGGTCTTACCCAGGTATTTGGCTCTCTCCTCTCTCCTCTGCTTAGCCAGCTTCTGTCTCTGCTCTGAGCTCATCCCATCTGAAACAACAAGAGGAACAACAGGTCACATCCCACCGAGCCAGCACTGCGGATACCTGTAGGCTTAGAGCCCCTCAGTGATGTACAGAACTCTCTCTCTCTCTCTCTCTGTCTCTCTCTCTCTCTCTCTTTCTCTCTCTCTCTCTCTCTCTCTCTCTCTCTCTCCCCTCTCTCTCTCGCTCTCTCTCTCCTTCTCCCTCTCTCTCTCTCTCTCCTCTCTCTCTCTTTCTCTCTCTCTTTCTTTCCCTCCCTCTCTCTCTCTCTCTCTCTCTGTCACTCTCTCTCTTTCTCTCTCTCTCCCCCACACTCTCTCTCTCTCATCTGTCTTTCATTTTCATCTCTTGTTTTTCTCTCTCTCTGTTTCTTTCTCGGCCGGACTTGTTTCTCTCTCTCTTTCTCTCCCTTACTCTCCCTCTCTCTTTCTCTCTCTCTCTGTTCTCTCTCTCTCTCTCTCTCTCTCTCTCTCTCTCTCTCTCCCCTTCTTATGATCTCTTGCTCCTTCTCTCTGTGAACATAGCTACTTTGATCCCCCCCCCTCTCTCTCGCTCTCTCTCTCTCTCTCTCTCTCTCTCTCTCTCTCTCTCTCTCTCTCTCTCTCTCTCTCTCTCCACTTGTCTATTGATTCAGAGCAGATCGATGAGGCTGCAGCGCTGTGCTGAAAGAGTGAGGGAGTAATCTGTGACGGCTGTTCCCTTCAGCACTTCAGTTCTCCGTCTCTCAGGTGCTTCTCTAATTAGTGAATGTGTGTTCTCCATCAGAGGGAGAGAGAGGGACCACCCCACCTCTCTGCTGACGGAGGGAGTCTGATGCATCGATACAGAGAGACCCCATCCAATCATTCACCCATCTGTCTGTCCAGCCATCTATCCATCCATCCATTTACCTGCCTGTCTGTCCGTCCATCCATCCATCCATTTACCTGCCTGTCTGTCTGTCCATCCATCCATCCATTTACCGGCCTGTCTGTCTGTCCGTCCATCCATCCATCCATCCATCCATTTACCTGCCTGTCTGTCTGTCCGTCTATCCATCCATCCATCCATCCATCCATCCATCCATCCATCCATCCATTTAATTGTTTATTAATCTATGCATCCATTAATTCATCCACCCATCCTTCTATCCATCCATCAATTCATCCAACCATTTACCTGCCTGTCTGTCCATCCATTTATCAATTCGATCATTCATACAACCAACTATGCATCCATCCATCCATTTACTTGTTTATTCATCTATGGATCCAATAATTCATCCACCCATCCATCCATCCATCCTTCCATCATCCACCCATTCATTTATCATTCATTCATTCATTCATTCACTTGTGTGTTCATCCATCTATTCATCCATGCATCTATTCATCCACCCCTCTATCCATCCATGCATGCATTCATCCACCCCTCCATCCTTCCTTCCATCCATCCATCCACTCGTATCCTACTCTATCCATCCCTCCATCTATTCATCCACCCATCCCTCTATCCATCCATCAATCCATCCAACCATTCACCTGCCAAGCCATCCATCCATCCATCCATCCATCCATCCCTCCATCCACATATTTACTGACTGGGACGGTACAGATATTGATGCCCATGAAGACACAGTTCTGTTCCCCACTGAATTTAATTTAGGCCCCCCCTTTAGATCTCCCTTCTCAGGCGGATGGGGCACAACAGCAGCACGAAGGGTTGGTTGCTATAGCAACTGACCTGGCCCCTCACCGCTGAGGAGAACCTGACTGAACCTGGTACGCTGGAGATCGTCATCGCCGCGCTGACACACTAGTCCACTCACTCGCACATACGTGTCGTACAGACTGCTGGGTCCGTTTCCCCTCAATGACCCCAGCATGCTGCCACCCCGCTCACAGCAAATGACGACTTGGCATCCCGCCACAACCATCTGCTCCGCTAGGAGCAAAACACTCACGGAGGAAGCTGTGGCGGCATCCTGCTCCGTGCGCTGCACTGCCTGGAGAAACCCCTAAGCCAACAGTATACGAAAACCTAACACCCCACACGGTGTTCTACACAAACCTGATACGCTGACATACACTGATCCCACCACACAGGTGTGCAGTAATCAGGGGGTCAAACAAACTCCATCCAGCCCAGCAAGCCGAGAGAGCCTCAAACCTCACCATGCTCAAGTTAACCTGGCTCCACACGTGTGCTGGCTGACCTACATATGGGTAAACTGGGGTGCAGGGTGGCACAGCGTGGGGTTGGAGTGGCCCGGGGTGGGGTTTGGGTGGCACAGGGTGGGGTTGGGGTGGCCTGGGGTGGGGTTTGGGTGGCACAGGGTAGGGTTGGGGTGGTGTGTGCGATATGGGTGGAGCATGGTTGGGATTGGGGAGGTGCAAGGTGTTGTTTGGGTGGCACAGGGGACGGGTTGGGGCTTGGGTGGTGCAGGGCGGTGTTGGGGTGGGGAAAGGTGGTGTTGGTGTGGCACGGGGTGGGTTTTGGGTGGTGCAGGGCGGTGTTGGGGTGGGGAAAGGTGGTGTTGGGGTGGCACGGGGTGGGTTTTGGGTGGTGCAGGGCGGTGTTGGGGTGGGGAAAGGTGGTGTTGGTGTGGCACGGGGTGGGGGTTGGGTGGTGCAGGGTGGGGTTTGGGTGGCACAGGGTAGGGTTGGGGTGGTGAGGGTGTGGGATATGGGTGGAGCATGGTTGGGATTGGGGAGGTGCAAGGTGTTGTTTGTGTGGCACAGGGGGACGGGTTGGGGCTTGGGTGGTGCAGGGCGGTGCAAGGTGGTGTTGGTGTGGCACGGGGTGGGCTTTGGGTGGTGCAGGGTGGGGTTGGGGTGGCCCGGGGTGGGGTTTGGGTGGCACAGGGTAGGGTTGGGGTGGTGCGGGTGTGGGATATGGGTGGAGCATGGTTAGGATTGGGGAGGTGCTTGTTTTTTGGTGGGGCAAGGTGGTGTTGGTGTGGCACGGGGTGGGTTTTGGGTGGTGCAGGGTGGGGTTGGGGTGGCGCGGACTGGTGAATACTCAAATCACGACAAACGACGCTCCGCTAGCCCATGTACCCTCAAACCAGTCCACAGTGCTGAGCTAACACGTACAAGGAGCAAAAATAGAACGGACTGAAGGCCACGCTGTACGGGACCCCCCATCGCAATACGAGACCCCACTGCCAGAACCACCCTGGAGTGGATGTGAGGCTGGTCAGGCTACAACATGACCAAATAAAAAGGAACCCTGAGATCATCTGGTCACCCTCGGCGGCTGATTTTGCTGTGCGTTGAGATGATCCGGGTGAACTCCACCTTCTACTAGGCCGATGGAGCTAAAGTGGCTAACCAGCTAGACTTGCTTCTCTGGTTTCTGACCCGGTAGGTCCCACTATTCACTGAAGACTGGGACGAAAGAGAGGCACACCGCTAAACCTGCACAAGCATGGCACAGGTGTCACCACAGGAAGTCCTGTCTGAGAAACTATCGAGGTGGTGTTGGATGTTACAGGCTCCCTGCAGTACCTTTTTTGGCCTGGGGGGGGCCGGCTGCAGGCGTGCTGGGCGTGGTGTCGAGTTTGCCGGGCGTTTCTATTTTGGAGGGAGGGTCAGTGATCAGAGAGGAATCGGTGATGGTGGTGTCGTCCGCTTTTAGGAACTCTGAGTCAGGTCCATTCTGCTTCTCCAGCCGGGGGGTGGACTCTAGAGGAGAGCTGCTGAGGACTGAAAGAGAGAAAGAGAGAAAGAGAAAGTGAGTCATGAGAGGGATTTCAGCTGTGGTCTTACTCTCCCTCTTATTAGCCCCCCACCCCGTCTACACTTAGCATGCAAGGTATCAGCATCCGCCACATAACACCTCAGGTTAATATGCTGGTCACCAGTAAAACCAGTATATGGTCAGCAGCAGTGGACGTTAATATGCTGGTCACCAGTAAAACCAGTATATGTTGTGCGTTGGATGCTGGTATGCTGGTCAGCAGCAGTAGACGTTAATATGCTGGTCACCAGTAAAACCAGTATATGGTCAGCAGCAGTGGACGTTAACATGCTGGTTACCAGTAAAACCAGTATATGTTGTGCTTTGGGTGCTGGTATGCTGGTCAGCAGCAGTGGACGTTAATATGCTGGTCACCAGTAAAACCAGTATATGCTGTGCTTTGGGTGCTGGTATGCTGGTCAGCAGCAGTGGACGTTAATATGCTGGTCACCAGTAAAACCAGTATATGTTGTGCTTTGGGTGCTGGTATGATGGTCAGCAGCAGTGGACGTTAATATGCTGGTCACCAGTCAAACCAGTATATGTTGTGCTTTGGGTGCTGGTGTGCTGGTGTGCTGGTCACCAGCAGTCTCAATTAATATACTGGTCACCAGTTAAACCAGTATATGCTGTGCTTTGGGTGCTGGTATGCTGGTCAGCAGCAGTGGACGTTAATATGCTGGTTACCAGTTAAACCAGTATATGGTCAGCAGCAGTGGACGTTAATATGCTGGTTACCAGTTAAACCAGTATATGGTCAGCAGCAGTGGACGTTAATATGCTGGTCACCAGTTAAACCAGTATATGCTGTGCTTTGGGTGCTGGTATGCTGGTCAGCAGCAGTGGACGTTAATATGCTGGTTACCAGTTTAACCAGTATATGGTCAGCAGCAGTGGACGTTAATATGCTGGTTACCAGTTAAACCAGTATATGGTCAGCAGCAGTGGACGTTAATATGCTGGTCACCAGTAAAACCAGTATCACTAGATCAGTGAAAAATGAATGGACTTCCCCCTTAACACTGTGCTGAACACTTCTGCATGATGCCTGGCTTCATGCCTCCTCCTCCTCTTCCTCCTCCTCCTCCTCCTCTGCTACCGCTAGCTCATTTCCATTGGTATTAGCACAACGCAGCTAGGACCTCTCCCCTCGTACTGATGCACTGCAGCTCCTGGAGCTCATTAACGTAGCACTCCAATCCCGTTAGCGCATCATTAGCATTCCTGTTCACACGCACCAGCTAAACTGCTCACAGACACACACGTATCAGCTAATGTGCTAGAATCAAAGGATGCTCGGCGCGCGCTCTGCCTCCCAGGGGCTTTACTTCAAACACCTCCCATCTTCAGCAGGGCCTGCGAGTGAAAGTGAGCGTGGAAACAGAAAGGCTTGCGTCAGCCGCAGGCTGAACCTTTCTGATTTCTATTCTCCCCCCTCCCCGCCGTGTCCTGTCCTCCAACAACCCGCAGAGGGGACTGCAGCTCAGCTTTAAAGCTACGAGCAGAATGAATCGGGTATGTGATTAGCCAGTGGTGCAGCTGTGGCGACTGGCCGATGAATGTCATGGCTGTTTCATGGCTTGGAATACTGGGAATGCTGTGGATTCCGATCTCAGTCTGCTCTCCTATTTTGGAGAAACCTTATGAAATGACTGGCGACCAATCAGAATATTGATATGTGGGGCGGTAACTGATACCAGTTAGTAACCAGGCGGTAACCAATCAGCTCTCAGCAGCAGTAATAGTAACCAATCAGCTCTCAGTAGCAGTAATGTTAACCAATCAGCTCTCAGTAGCAGTAATACTAACCAATCAGCTCTCAGTAGCAGTAATACTAACCAATTAGCTCTCAGCAGCAGTAATGCTAACCAATCAGCTCTCAGTAGCAGTAATACTAACCAATCAGCTCTCAGTAGCAGTAATGTTAACCAATCAGCTCTCAGTAGCAGTAATGCTAACCAATCAGCTCTTAGTAGCAGTAATACTAACCAATCAGCTCTCAGTAGCAGTAATGCTAACCAATCAGCTCTCAGTAGCAGTAATGTTAACCTATCAGCTCTCAGTAGCAGTAATGTTAACCAATCAGCTCTCAGTAGCAGTAATGCTAACCAATCAGCTCTCAGTAGCAGTAATACTAACCAATCATCTCTCAGTAGCAGTAATACTAACCAATCATCTCTCAGTAGCAGTAATACTAACCAATCATCTCTCAGTAGCAGTAATACTAACCAATCAGCTCTCAGCAGCAGTAATACTAACCTATCAGCACTCAGTAGCAGTAATGCTAACCAATCAGCTCTCAGTAGCAGTAATGCTAACCAATCAGCTCTCAGTAGCAGTAATACTAACCAATCAGCTCTCAGTAGCAGTAATGCTAACCAATCAGCTCTCAGTAGCAGTAATACTAACCAATCAGCTCTCAGTAGCAGTAATGCTAACCAATCAGCTCTCAGTAGCAGTAATACTAACCAATCAGCTCTCAGTAGCAGTAATGTTAACCAATCAGCTCTCAGTAGCAGTAATGCTAACCAATCAGCTCTCAGTAGCAGTAATGCTAACCAATCAGCTCTCAGTAGCAGTAATGTTAACCAATCAGCTCTCAGTAGCAGTAATGCTAACCAATCAGCTCTCAGTAGCAGTAATACTAACCAATCAGCTCTCAGTAGCAGTAATGCTAACCAATCAGCTCTTAGTAGCAGTAATGCTAACCAATCAGCTCTTAGCAGCAGTAATACTAACCAATCAGCTCTCAGTAGCAGTAATGCTAACCAATCAGCTCTCAGCAGCAGTAATGCTAACCAATCAGCTCTCAGTAGCAGTAATGCTAACCAATCAGCTCTCAGCAGCAGTAATACTAACCAATCAGCTCTCAGTAGCAGTAATGCTAACCAATCAGCTCTTAGTAGCAGTAATGCTAACCAATCAGCTCTCAGTAGCAGTAATACTAACCAATCAGCTCTCAGTAGCAGTAATGTTAACCAATCAGCTCTCAGTAGCAGTAATGCTAACCAATCAGCTCTCAGTAGCAGTAATGCTAACCAATCAGCTCTCAGTAGCAGTAATGCTAACCAATCAGCTCTCAGTAGCAGTAATACTAACCAATCAGCTCTCAGTAGCAGTAATGCTAACCAATCAGCTCTCAGTAGCAGTAATGCTAACCAATCAGCTCTTAGCAGCAGTAATACTAACCAATCAGCTCTCAGTAGCAGTAATACTAACCAATCAGCTCTCAGTAGCAGTAATACTAACCAATCAGCTCTCAGTAGCAGTAATACTAACCAATCAGCTCTCAGTAGCAGTAATGCTAACCAATCAGCTCTCAGTAGCAGTAATACTAACCAATCAGCTCTCAGTAGCAGTAATGCTAACCAATCAGCTCTCAGTAGCAGTAATGCTAACCTATCAGCTCTCAGTAGCAGTAATGCTAAGCATTACAACCGCCAGAGCAATATCCTAACACCAGCTCCGCCCCGACACTGCTGTGGCTGCTCTTTCTATAATGTCAATCAAATCAGTTTGACCCTGAAAGTCCGTCAGGACTAGCTGGCAGATCCACCTTTAGACTGGAGCAGGACTGAGTTTCAGAGGGGTCGGTTTTTACTGCTCCCTGTGCGTTGTGTGAGGGCTGACAGAGTCTGTATCTGACTCCAACGCCAGCCTATATAGTCATAAACCAAACCATTCAAAGACCACGTCTCTGAGTGCAGGGGTCTCTGAGTACTGGCCCCCTGTGTAACAGTAGGTGAACAGTATTGAGTGTAAAAGTCACTGTGGTGCGGTCAGAATAACTGAACATTACACATCAGCCACATCCATTTTTCCAGCTCCTCCGGCCAGGCGCTGGCCTGGACAGGGTGTCTGTGTGTGTACAAAGGGTTTCCCGTTACTGAGTTATTGCAGTTATTGAGATATCCCTTGCCGCAGCCGCCGTGATCCCCCTGTGAAAAGCCATGTGAGGTTAAACAGCTTTTCCACTGGAGCAGTGGAGGTTTGCAGTGGAGCAGATAAACCTCTAGTAATTAAAGGGTTGGTGGTCAGAATCGCTCCGTGTGTCCTTGAGATAGCTCCTTCGTTTCAGGGCTCTGGCTGCAGGTTCTGCTGAGGAAGCAAATCGTACTGAGCATGAGTCATGGGCTAAGGCGTGTGTTATTTATTTATCTGTTCAGCTATTTAAGTCCCATGAAAGAAGGAAACAGAAGCAGAACGCCCAAAGCAAGGCCCAATCCCGTTTCTCATATTTAACTCTCAGCCTTGGTTTGCGGTCTCATCTCAGTAATGCTAACCAATCAGCTCTCAGTAGCAGTAATGCTAACCAATCAGCTCTCAGTAGCAGTAATGTTAACTAATCAGCTCTCAGTAGCAGTAATGCTAACCAATCAGCTCTCAGTAGCAGTAATGTTAACCAATCAGCTCTCAGTAGCAGTAATACTAACCAATCATCTCTCAGTAGCAGTAATGTTAACCAATCAGCTCTCAGTAGTAGTAATGCTAACCAATCAGCTCTTAGTAACAGTAATGCTAACCAATCAGCTCACAGTAGCAGTAATGTTAACCAATCAGCTCTCAGTAGCATCTGAATCAAATGGCACCCAAACACCCAGTCAAAGCCTCTGGACCTCGACCCTAGAGAGGTCATCAGAAGGGCAGCACACGCCCACACTTCCTGTTTGTCCTCAGGACCAGGCAGGTGCTCTCACGTGTGGAAGGCTTTCAGCTGTCTCTTTGATAATGCAGCTGTTGTCTGCTCAGCACAGACCTCATGGCGTCTCCGAGATGAAAAATACAAACCTCCCACTGACTCCTCCCAGACACAATAACCCTACAGCGGCAGGGCGGCACAGCCCACAACGTTTTCATCTACAGAGAGAGCCGTTTCAGCCTGTAAAGGTCTGTGTGTGGGTCCGCACGTCAGTTCCTCACTCTCAGAACTACAGAACTTACACAGCAGCTCACACAAATCATGACCGAATCATTTACAGCAGTAGTAGTTCAGTCATATATATATATATATATATATATATATATATATATATATATATATATATATATATATATATATATATATATATATATATAATCATTTACAGCAGTAGTAGTTCAGTCATATATATATATATATATATATATAATCATTTACAGTAGATACTGAATCATTTACAGTAGATACTGAATCATTTATTGTGGATACTGAATTATTTATAGTAGATACTGAATTATTTATTGTAGATATGAATAATCTATAGTACATACTGAATCATTTATAGTAGATACTGAATGTTTTATAGTAGATACTGAATCATTTATAGCAGATACTGAATGTTTTATAGTAGATACTGAATCATTTATAGCAGATACTGAATGTTTTATAGTAGATACTGAATCATTTATAGTAGATACTGAATCATTTATAGTAGATACTGAATGTTTTATAGTAGATACTGAATCATTTATAGTAGATACTGAATGTTTTATAGTAGATACTGAATCATTTATAGTAGATACTGAATGTTTTATAGGAGATACTGAATGATTTATAGTAGATACTGAATCATTTACAGTAGATACTGAAAGTTTTATAGTAGATACTGAATCATTTATAGTAGATACTGAATGTTTTATAGTAGATACTGAATCATTTATAGTAGATACGGAATAGTTTATAGTAGATACTGAATGTTTTATAGTAGATACTGAATCATTTATATTTATTATATATTATATTTATATTCCACAGAGAACGAGAGATGGAGAGTTAGACAGAGATAGCTTGGTAGGCTCAGTGGGGTTTAGGAGAGATTAAACGAAAGAGAGATAAATAAAGGCATGTAGCCTGAACAAACCCAAACATGTATCCCTAATAAACCCCAGTAATAACAGTGGTGTGAAAGTGGAGGGAGGTGGCGATGGCTGCGACCAGCGAAGAAAAAAACAGAAAGAAAGAGAGAAAGAGAGAAGTGGGCCTGTCTCCAGCGTCCTCCCGCCGTGTCTTTATGGCTTTAGCAGCAGGCTAATGTGTGTGAGCCCAGTCTGAGCGGGGAGAGATAAACTGCCTCTGCAGAGCTCCATCTGCCTCAGTCTCAGAGAGCCCAGCGAGTCACGCTAATCAGACACCCTAACACTCGAAACCTGGGAATCTCATTAATTAGCGCTCTAATGAAGGGATGGGAACGCCGCCCTGATAAATCACTCCAGCTCCGGTGATAAATCAGAACCACTTCCTGGGATGAGATAATAGGGCGTCTGACAGAAGCCTCTTTCCCTTTGTACATCCGAAGCTTTCCCAGGACTGATGCGGCCCCGGGAACCCAGTTATGGTTTCTTTTCCCCATCTGCTGGGCAGAGGAACCAGGAAGTACTAAGGAAGTCTATACAAGAGTGGCCTATTAGCGGCTAGCAGGCTAAACAGAATCTGTTCAACAGAAGGCGGAAGACTCCAATGCTAGTCACTTGATTTGGAGTGTTGATCTTCTAAACAGATGTTATTTGAGCATGAGTTAGCCTTAACGTACTGTGATAAGTGGGCTGTTAGCTTGCTAATGCTAGCATGAACCGTTTAGCCCAAAACTAGCCACATTACATTACTCTTTCAAACATAAGGAAAGCTATACAGGAGTGGCCCTTCAACGGCTAACAGGCTAACCAGAATATGTTCAACAGAAGACGTTACTCCACCGCTAGTCTCTCAATTTTCAGTCTTTATTCTCTAAACAGATTTTATTTATACATGGGTTAGCCGGAACCAAGCCTGTACTGTGATAGGTTAGCCTTTAGTTCGCTAATGCTAGCATGAAGCTATTAGCCCAAAACTAGCCATTTGGATATTACTCTTTCAGACATGAGGAAAACTATACAGGAGTGGCCCTTCAACGGCTAACAGGCTAACCAGAACATGTTCAACAGAAGACGTTACTCCACCGCTAGTCTCTCAATTTTCAGTCTTTATTCTCTAAACAGATTTTAGAGTTAGCCGGAACCAAGCCTGTACTGTGATAGATAGGGCTTTAGCTTGCTAATGCTAGCATGAAGCTATTAGCCCAAAACTAGCCATTGGACTTTACTCTTTCAGACATGAGGAAAACAATACAGGAGTGGCCCTTCAACGGCTAACAGGCTAACCAGAACATGTTCAACAGAAGACGTTACTCCACTGCTAGTCACTCAATTTTCAGTCTTTATTCTCTAAACAGATTTTAGAGTTAGCCGGAACCAAGCCTGTACTGTGATAGATAGGGCTTTAGCTTGCTAATGCTAGCATGAAGCTATTAGCTCAAAACTAGCCATTGGACTTTACTCTCTTAAACATGAGGAAAACTATACAGGAGTGGCCCTTCAACGGCTAACAGGCTAACCAGAATATGTTCAACAGAAGACGTTACTCCACCGCTAGTCATTAGATTTTGAGTGTTTATCCTCCTGGGTTAGCCGGAACCGAGCCTGTAATGCGACAGGTGGGCCGTTAGCTTCCTAACGCTAGCATAAACCTATTAGCTCAAAACTAGCCACTAGACTTTCTCATACATGAGGACAAGAGTCTCTGTCTACGCACTGGTAACTGAATCTGTACCGTGGCGTTCGGATCTGTAGGCCCCTAGATAAGCTAACTAGGCCTAGTCGCTCTGTGGTGGTCCTGTGGGGGTCCTGACCATTGAAGACCAGGGTAGTACAGTACACAGAGAAACAGATGGACTACAGTCTGTACCTGTAGAACTACAGAGTGTCCTGTATGGTCAGTGGGACCTGTCACATGATGATGACGCATCTCTAGCGGAGGAGTTCAGGCCTACTTCCGCTCTGAGTGAGACAGTCATGAGCCGCCAGTCTGTCACAACACCCAGCAACAGCAAGACCCGGCCGTGCTAAAGCAGCAGCTGGTCTCACACAGAACTGCGCACGGCCTCTAACACTGACTGCGCAACAGAAAGCAATGCACCACACCTTACTGATTATCCCCCACGCACCCTCCCTCCAGCAGCTGTGGGATGCACTGCACTCAGCATGGCTCCAGATACCTGGGACAACCTACCAGGGCCTTACGGAGTCACTCCCAGCCCGTCTAGCTGAGGCCTGCGCTGCACACGCTGGTCACTCTGCATATTACAGGTGGTCATAATAATGTGACTCGACTGTATAATAACCACAGGCACCAGACATGCCTTAATCTGTGATTTAACAAAGACCTAAAGCAGGAAATAACAAAGTCTGATCCGGCAGGGAAGATCAGCGGCTGCATCTGTTTGGGCAACACAGTGATCCTGCAGCCGTGAGCTAAGCATGCTCACACTTGTGCACAAGTCAAGGGTTCAGAGGACAGTTCGCCCCACACACACACAGACCTGTCAGGCCCTCAGCTCAGGTTTCAGGCCATGGAGATTGCTACCCGGGACAAAAATAACCCCAGCTACCCTGCAGAGATCTTCCACCACCCATAAAAGGCACGGAGGCTCAGCAGAAGCACCTTCAGGAATGCCTGCTGTTACTGGGAGCTGCAGTGGGACACGGACACGAGACAACAAAGGCAGTGTGCACAGGGCATGGGATAAGAAACGCACTGTGGCGAGTCGGCCTACGGCTAACGGAAAAGGCTATGGCTAATGAAATCCTGGAATCTCAGTCGTCCACACAGTTTCATTCACCAACCGCGTTTTATTTGTTGCGGTTGTTGAATTTTACTTTTATGCACCGTTTGAACACAGCAGCCGCTGTTTACACTGTGTACAAATTTCAGATCCAATGGACCAACGGAAAATGAGACCCAGAGGTAGATCCCGACTAGTGTACTCCACAATATCTATTCGTCCGAGCATTTGAGCGAAAAGTACTATCGGGTTCCATAGATCTATTCAAATGAATGCTACGTGTTTCTTCTGGCCCTCTCTCTGTAAACTGTGTGGCATTTGGAGACTTGCTTTCCTCTGCACATCAATAATTATTTTCTTATTCATGGTTTCTAATCAGGTCAGGTCGGCCCCCGACAGTAGCGAATCTCCTTTGCTTGTACTGAATTCGTTTATAGTTGGTTTTGCCTACCTATTTATTTGTAAAAGTTCGCACCTCTAGGCCGAAAGAAACAGCGGCTTCTATCACCTCTCTTTCCAACACCTATCATCCCCC
>JAMWET010006571.1:0-5000 GCA_024036415.1 Prochilodus magdalenae
GTCCACCACAGCGTCCACTACAGCGTTCACTACAGAGCCCAGCAAGAGCCGGAGACCCCCTTCTACATCTCCGCTACAGCGTCCACTACAGCGTCCAGCGAGAGCCGGAGACCCCCTTCTCCATCTCCGCTACAGCGCCCAGCGAGAGCCGGAGACCCCCTTCTCCATCTCCGCTACAGCGCCCAGCGAGAGCCGGAGACCCCCTTCTCCATCTCCGCTACAGAGCCCAGCGGGAGCCGGAGACCCCCTTCTCCATCTCCGCTACAGCGCCCAGCGAGAGCCGGAGACCCCCTTCTACATCTCCGCTACAGAGCCCAGCGAGAGCCGGAGACCCCCTTCTACATCTCCGCTACAGCGTCCACTACAGCGTCCACTACAGCGTCCACCACAGCGCCCAGCAGGAGCCGGAGACCCCCTTCTACATCTCCGCTACAGCGTCCACTACAGCGCCCAGTGAGAGCCGGAGACCCCCTTCTACATCTCCGCTACAGCGTCCACTACAGCGTCCACTACAGCGTCCACTACAGCGTCCAGCGAGAGCCGGAGACCCCCTTCTACATCTCCACTACAGCGCCCACTACAGCGTCCACTACAGCGTCCACTACAGCGTCCAGCGAGAGCCGGAGACCCCCTTCTACATCTCCACTACAGCGTCCACTACAGCGTCCACTACAGCTCCCAGCGAGAGCCGGAGACCCCCTTCTACATCTCCACTTCAGCGCCCAGTGAGAGCCGGAGACCCCCTTCTACATATCCGCTACAGCGCCCACTACAGCGTCCACCACAGCGTCCACTACAGCGTCCACCACAGCGTCCACTACAGCGTCCACTACAGAGGCCAGCAAGAGCCGGAGACCCCCTTCTACATCTCCACTACAGAGCCCACTACAGCGTCCAGCGAGAGCCGGAGACCCCCTTCTACATCTCCACTACAGAGCCCACTACAGCGCCCAGCGAGAGTTGGAGACCCCCTTCTACATCTCCACTTCAGCGCCCAGTGAGAGCCGGAGACCCTCTTCTACATCTCCACTACAGCGTCCACTACAGCGCCCAGCGAGAGTTGGAGACCCCCTTCTACATCTCCACTACAGTGCCCAGCGAGAGTTGGAGACCCCCTTCTACATCTCCACTACAGCGTCCACTACAGCGCCCAGCGAGAGCCGGAGACCCCCTTCTACATCTCCACTACAGCGTCCAGCGAGAGCCGGAGACCCCCTTCTACATCTTCACTACAGCGCCCACTACAGCGTCCACTACAACATCTTCTGCTTCTCTTCTTCATCCAGATAACCTCAAACACATTTAGTGGTGTTGAGGTTCTGGACTCTGGGATGGTCGGTCCATGGTTCTGAGAACACCAGCAGCTCCTGTGTTGGATGTGTGGGTCTCCTTTTCTCAGTGAGGAGCTTCTTGAACAGCTACACCTCCTTTCAGACCTCCACAGTGTGGAGGAGTCTCTCACAGTGGAAGAAGGATGGACAGAGACACCTGTGGAGGTTCTCAGATCTGGAGCAGGAGTGGAGCTGGATGTTCTCCTCTCTCTCAGAGATGAGGTGCTGTTTATCTGATGGGGACGGTGTTGGTGGGTCTACCAGGTGGTTGTTAGGAATATGTAGTTGGATCAGTTCATCCCCTCAAAAGCATCTCCTGAACACAGTTAGAGAGAGAGAGTGTGTGTGAGTGTGTGTGTGTGTGTGTGTGTGTGTGTGTGTGTGTGTGTGTGTGAGTGAGTGAGTGTGTGTGTGTGTGAGTGAGTGAGTGTGTGTGTGAGTGTGAGTGAGTGAGTGAGTGTGTGTGTGTGTGTGTGTGTGTGTGTGAGTGAGTGTGAGTGTGTGTGTGTGTGTGTGTGTGTGTGAGTGAGTGAGTGAGTGAGTGAGTGTGTGTGTGTGTGTGTGTGAGTGAGTGAGTGAGTGAGTGTGTGTGTGTGTGTGTGTGTGAGTGTGAGTGAGTGAGTGAGTGAGTGTGTGTGTGAGTGTGTGAGTGAGTGTGTGTGTGTGTGTGTGTGTGTGTGTGTGTGTGAGTGAGTGTGAGTGTGTGTGTGTGTGTGTGTGTGTGTGTGTGTGTGTGTGAGTGAGTGTGAGTGTGTGTGTGTGTGTGTGTGTGTGTGTGTGAGTGAGTGAGTGAGTGAGTGAGTGAGTGTGTGTGTGTGTGTGTGTGTGTGTGTGTGTGAGTGAGTGTGAGTGTGTGTGGGTGTGTGTGTGTGAGTGAGTGAGTGAGTGTGAGTGTGTGTGTGTGTGTATGAGTGAGTGAGTGAGTGTGTGTGAGTGTGTTGCTGTATTCTGAAAGCCATTGTTATTATTTATAATCAATTTTAATAAATTAAAATGAATATTTCATTATGTCTCTCTCTCTCTCTTCCTCTGTCTCTCTTTCTCCCTCTCCCTCTCTTTCTCTCTCTCTCCCTCCCTCTTTCTCCCTCTCCCTCCCTCTCTCTCTCTCTCCCTCTCTCTCTCTTCCTCTCTCTCTCCCTCCCTCTCTCTTTCTCCCTCTCCTTCCCTCTCTCTCTCTTCCTCCCTCTCTCTCCCTCTCTCTCCCTCTTCCTCCCTCTCTTCCTCTCTCTCTCTCCCTCTTCCTCCCTCTCTTCCTCTCTCTCTCTCCCTCTCTTTTTCTCTCTCTCTTACTCTCTCTCTCGCCCTCCAACTCTCTCTCTCTCTCTCTCTCTCCCTCTCCATCTCTCTCTCTCTCTCTCTCTCTCCCTCTCTCCCTCTGTATCCTCCATGCAGGCTGTTGGAGTAGGGCAGTGAGCTGAGGGTGGTGTGGGTCTACAGGAGAGGTGATTAGGTGTGAATTGTAAACAGGTATAGATTGATCACTGTGCCGGTGTGCGGTAAAGCTGAGGCTGTTTTTAGCACACCGCAGAACACTGTGCGGAAACACTGAAGAGCCACTCGGCAAGTCTGAAACGAGGGCATCCAGAGTGACGTCAGGATTTCCACAGAGACGAGCCTTCCACAGTCCCGGAGGACACGGCCCGGCGCGCCTGTGTGTTCATCTACATCACTGTTCAACTGGGTCCACCCACGCCCACCCCCGTCACTCACTTCATCAGGTACTGTGGGTGGTGAATCATTCACAGCACTGCAGTGACATGGTGGTGGTCCACCAACCAAACCTGCACACCACAACGGCGTCCTGTGGGGCTGCGTCCTGTGGGACAGCATCCTGTGGGCAGCGTCCTGTGGGCAGCGTCCTGTGGGCAGCGTCCTGTGGGGCAGCGTCCTGTGGGGCAGCGTCCTGTGGGCAGCGTCCTGTGGGCAGCGTCCTGTGGGCAGCGTCCTGTGGGGCAGCGTCCTGTGGGGCAGCGTCCTGTGGGCAGCGTCCTGTGGGTCAGCGTCCTGTGGGACAGCGTCCTGTGGGCAGCGTCCTGTGGGCAGCGTCCTGTGGGTCAGCGTCCTGTGGGGCAGCGTCCTGTGGGCAGCGTCCTGTGCCCACCGATGAAGGACTAGAGGATGACCAACACTGCACTGTGCAGCAGCAGATGAGCTATCGTCTCTGACTGTCCATCTACAAGGTGGAGCAGCAAGGTAGGAGTGTCTAATAGAGTGGACAGTGAGTGGACACAGTGTCTCAACACTCCAGCAGCACTGCTGTGTCTGATCCACTCACACCAGCACCACCCACACTAACACACCACCACCACATCATTGTCACTGCAGTGCTGAGAATGATCCTCCACCCACCTACTACCTGCTCTGTGGTGGTCCTGTGGGGGTCCTGTGGGGGTCCTGTGGGGGTCCTGACCATTGAAGAACAGGGTAATACAGTACACAGAGGAACAGATGGACTACAGTCTGGACCTGTACACCTACAGAGGGTCCTGTGCGGTCCGTGGATCTGGTACAGGGGACAGGGAGTGACAGGGAGGTGGCGTGGCTTCGAGCTGCACTGAGCTGTGATTCTGACTGCTGCTAAGCAACAGCTAGCAATAGCTTACTGGCTAGCTAAATATAGCCAATCATTTTGCTTGATAATTATAGATAATGGAATAGTAAAGCTTGATTGAAGTGTAGGTTCTGGATTTACACCGGCAAAAGGTTCCGTTAACTAACCGCTGTGGTGCTGCTAGCAACATCAAGCTAAGCTAAAAGAGGCTGGGAAGTGACCCACCATTGTCTCAGCGTCAGTCCAGATGTGGTTCCTCCTCTTGGTGTTGTCTCCTCTCTGGCGGTGAGGGTTCACCCTTCAAGAGGTCCTGCCTAGCTGGGGCTGGGGCTGGTAGTACGGATAGGGTGGAGTGGATGGACGTTCCTGAGTGAGATGGGAGCTTACTAGTTGACTAGCATTCAGAGAGCTGACCTACAGTTAGCCGGTAGGTGAGTCATGATGTCACATGATCTTGTTAAACCAATGAAATGCAAGGCAGGTCCTGCGTCGGACGGAGGACTGGGAGATGATAAACAGACCGCCCGGCCTAAACCCAGACGTGTGGCTGTGCTACCAAGCTTGTTTCATTTAGACGTGTTCTGTTTTTACGTGCACATAAGCCGGAAGGAAACAGATTTCCCATAATGCAGTTTTCCCGTAAAGTTTCACTGAAGTTTCAGTTTTTTTTGCCATTTGCACATCAGTTCAGGAAGTTTGCTTATTGAATGCCCGAGGTGAGGCTCAGGCTAATACACAGCGCGGCAGCATTGCAGTCTTTTGCGGTTGCTAAGGCCCAGAAATGGTCCTAGCAGCTCGATTTCAGAAGTGACTATCTCAAATAGCCTGTCTATAGACCTAGTCCTCTAACTATAGACTCAGTCTGTACCTCACACAGCTAGCTACACCAAACCCTAAACACAGGCTGCTATGCTAATAAAGCTGAACACCCTGCGTTTCTTTCTGGACTGCACTGCCATGCAAACACCACACCCCTGAACCACCTGCCCAAACCAGCCCCACATGTGACAGCACCTCGGCATCATCTTTACAAATCCGCACCGGAGCTCTGTAACACAGGTCACAGGTTACACAGCTTGGAAGACAGGTGTGTAGCGTTGACAGAGCTGTGGCCAGAA
>JAMWET010006571.1:10000-17500 GCA_024036415.1 Prochilodus magdalenae
TGCAGCACATGAACACAGCCTGAGGACTCTACAGCTAGCGGGGTTCTACAGCTAGTGAGGACTCTACAGCTAGTGAGGACTCTACAGCTAGTGAGGACTCTACAGCTAGTGAGGACTCTACAGCTAGTGAGGGCTCTACAGCTAGTGAGGGCTCTACAGCTAGTGAGGACTCTACAGCTAGTGAGGGCTCTACAGCTAGTGAGGACTCTACAGCTAGTGAGGGCTCTACAGCTAGTGAGGGCTCTACAGCTAGTGAGGACTCTACAGCTAGTGAGGGCTCTACAGCTAGTGAGGACTCTACAGCTAGTGAGGGCTCTACAGCTAGTGAGGGCTCTACAGCTAGTGAGGACTCTACAGCTAGTGAGGGATCTACAGCTAGTGAGGGCTCTACAGCTAGTGAGGACTACAGCTAGTGAGGACTACAGCTAGTGAGGGCTCTACAGCTAGTGAGGACTCTACAGCTAGTGAGGGCTCTACAGCTAGTGAGGGCTCTACAGCTAGTGAGGACTCTACAGCTAGTGAGGGCTCTACAGCTAGTGAGGACTCTACAGCTAGTGAGGACTACAGCTAGTGAGGACTACAGCTAGTGAGGGCTCTACAGCTAGTGAGGGCTCTACAGCTAGTGAGGACTCTACAGCTAGTGAGGGCTCTACAGCTAGTGAGGACTCTACAGCTAGCGGGGTTCTACAGCTAGCGGGGTTCTACAGCTAGTGAGGACTCTACAGCTAGTGAGGGCTCTACAGCTAGTGAGGGCTCTACAGCTAGTGAGGGCTCTACAGCTAGTGAGGACTCTACAGCTAGTGAGGACTCTACAGCTAGTGAGGGCTCTACAGCTAGTGAGGGCTCTACAGCTAGTGAGGGCTCTACAGCTAGCGGGGTTCTACAGCTAGTGAGGACTCTACAGCTAGTGAGGGCTCTACAGCTAGTGAGGGCTCTACAGCTAGTGAGGACTACAGCTAGTGAGGGCTCTACAGCTAGTGAGGGCTCTACAGCTAGTGAGGGCTCTACAGCTAGTGAGGGCTCTACAGCTAGTGAGGGCTCTACAGCTAGTGAGGGCTCTACAGCTAGTGAGGACTACAGCTAGTGAGGGCTCTACAGCTAGTGAGGGCTCTACAGCTAGTGAGGGCTCTACAGCTAGTGAGGACTACAGCTAGTGAGGGCTCTACCGCTAGTGAGGACTACAGCTAGTAAGGACTACAGCTAGTGAGGGCTCTACAGCTAGTGAGGGCTCTACAGCTAGTGAGGGCTCTACAGCTAGTGAGGACTCTACAGCTAGTGAGGACTACAGCTAGTGAGGACTCTACAGCTAGTGAGGACTACAGCTAGTGAGGACTCTACAGCTAGTAAGGACTACAGCTAGTGAGGGCTCTACAGCTAGTGAGGGCTCTACAGCTAGTGAGGGCTCTACAGCTAGTGAGGACTACAGCTAGTGAGGGCTCTACCGCTAGTGAGGGCTCTACCGCTAGTGAGGACTACAGCTAGTAAGGACTACAGCTAGTGAGGGCTCTACAGCTAGTGAGGACTACAGCTAGTGAGGACTCTACAGCTAGCGGGGTTCTACAGCTAGTCACAGCCGGACGTGATGATGCGGTCACCATGATTATTGGGTGTCTGGAGATTATTGGAGACAGTGCATGCTACAGCAGCCACAGGTGATGTGTTCACTGATCTGGAATTACTGTAGGTAGCCAATTACACACCCACTGTAAAAACAGCAGCTCACTGTTCTACATGTGTAATTACATGGGACAAGGCATTCCCTTACAGCTATCAGGACATCCCTGGGTAATTACATGCGTGAACAGAAGCCGCAATGTTATTGCATGCATGTTATTGTGTAATTACAGTTATTAACCATGGTGGAATCTTTCCACATGACTAACATATGCCTCTTATGATAAGATATTAGCAGGTGATAGATATCAATATGTATGATTAATGATGGCTAATAGAGTGTCTGAATTTCCTGGTGATAATATTTAAGTTTGCTCTGCGAATGGCTTCTGAATGCAATACAAGCTATCTGGTTCCGTTAACTGAATTAAAGTAACACAAAGTTTATAATATTTGGAAACTGGCCAGCAAAAAGTTAAAATCATTCAAATCCATGACGTCAAAATAAAACGAGTTTCATGAAAGCGCTTAAGATTTAGACAATGTGAGCTAAAACTTTAGCCGACACTTATTATACTTATTTGCTTGTATTTTTTGTTTTGTTTTTATTGTCTATTAATTTAATGTCATTTTGTTATTGGTTTATTTCTACATGGGTCCAAACAATGGAATGTTGGGCAAACAAACCAGACACAGATAAAAACCAGGGCTGGGTGATTATTAATGAGCCGAGAGTAGTGTAATGTGTGTAACGGAGTTAACGTTAGCATACTGGCTAACTCAGTGTTGTTGTTAATGTAATTATCTACAACATTTCAAACTAGACTAGATCCAGTGATCCACTCGCCCGCTCACTCACTCACTCGCTCACTCGCCCACTCGCCCACTCGCCCACTCGCCCACTCACTCGCCCACTCGCCCACTCGCCCACTCGCCCACTCGCCCACTCACTGCTTCATCCTTCTGGATCGTGGGTGGTGCAGTAAACACTCTGGACAGGCCACCAATCCAGCACAGGGGATCCAGAACTCTAGGGGACCAGTTTACGGGACGGAACCTGAATTGTGTGCTACCGTTCGGAAACGGGACACATCCCAGACTTGATTGGTCCGTGTGCATTCCTGGTTCTAACTCTCCGTATTGGAGTGTGTTTGGAAGCGGCCTGTCTACAGGGTCTCGGCCCACTCGTGTGGTGGGATGGGCTTCTGCCGGGTTCTCACTTAGTCTAGAGAACTTCACCAGCAGAGCGCTCACAGCAGGACTCGGGCTCCTCAGATCACACTGTGAACACGCCCTCGGGCCAGGATGGTTACAGAGTGTCTGATGGCCTGAGTGTCTCTACGGAGGGATGGAACAGGAGCTGGCCGACGCCACACTGAAGCAGGACACCTTCACCAAACCGCACCGTCAGCATTTACTACAGACTACAGGCCGAGAGACAGTGATAAGGACTGGGTGTCTCGTTCTGTAGTCACATGTTTAAGCCCAAAAACGGAAGGACAGAAAAGCAAAACTTGCGCGATAATGACTTTCACAATATCAGACAACACTCGCAGGCTTTCAGCACAGACGCAAGCAGCGGTCACACATGCTGAGTCTGTCGAAACACGCAAGTACAAGCTCATTCTCTCTCCGAGATCACGTTCGGATCACAGCCCCAGCACGCTGTTCCCCGCCCTCGCCCGCTGCACACCGCTGCTCCCGGCCCAGCACTCTTTTCACCAGGGCCGTATTTACCAGGAGCAGTGACGCCACAGCCACTCGCTCTTTCCTCCTCCTCCTCCAGTCATCCTCCCAGTTTAAACCGATAGCACCTAACAGACGCTTACATAACCTCCTCCTGCAGCGCCCTAATGGTGCACTGATTCTTCAGTGTGCAGGATTAGAGCTCTGTGCTCCTCCTGACCTCCGTGTCCTCCTCTGAAGACCTCCTGTTCCTGTTTTAACATTCAATTCCATTTCCCTTTACTGCAGGCGACTCCACACTGGAGCATGGCGGCGGTCAATATGACACACAGTGCCGCTAAGGATGAGAGGAAGGGTTGGGAGGTCAATGACCCTCAGCGCCAGTCCATGTAAATGGACCTATCGGATATTCAGCCCTGTGTATATGCAGAACCTACCCCGTATACAGAACCTACCCCGTATACAGAACCTACCCCGTACACAGAACCTACCCTATATACAGAACTGTGTATATACAGAACCTACCCCGTATACAGAACCTACCCCGTATACAGAACCTACCCTATATACAGAACTGTGTATATACAGAACCTACCCCGTATACAGAACCTACCCTGTATACAGAACCTACCCCGTATACAGAACTGTGTATATACAGAACTGTGTATATACAGAACCTACCCCGTATACAGAATCTACCCCGTATACAGCCCTGTGTATATACAGAACCTACCCCGTATACAGCCCTGTGTATATACAGAACCTACCCCGTATACAGCACTGTGGATATTCTGTTATGTCTGAGGGACATAATTAGGGCATGCCCGTCCTCGTCTGTGTTTAAGTTCCATGATTGAGGGTTTGAACGTGTTTACTCTGATTTACATTAAAACGGTACGTATGTCGGCTCCTGTACACTTAGTATTTGGATATATGTAGAGTCGTTCTGACAGCAGCTATGTACATATACATATATGCTATATTTAACTTTAATTTTCAGTTTCCAGTACGTAGTATGATTCTGATGATCCCGCCGTTTTGCTGGCAGCTCTGCAGGAACTTTATGAATGATTCCAGTTGTGGGATTTACAGCTGTGGTGCTGTACTTTAATAAGTTTTATTAATCGATTTTAAAGGCTCTCTAGTAAACCACGCCGAGCCGGTCGCTAGTCTAAATGCACAAACCTAACCGTGCGAGAAAGATAGAGAAGAAAAACAAATCAGCTTCAGTCATGACTTCCTGCTGGCTCTACATGGCCTGTGGCTACGCCTGGCCCTTATCTCCGCTAACCCGCCGCCGCCGGGCCTTTGTTTCTTTAAGCTAATAGAGTTTGATTGACAGGTGGTGGCAGTCAGGTCAGGCGATGAGTTCAGTCCTGCTGAACCCCTCACCCAGCACCAGACTAAACAAACAATCTGCACCCAGCACCAGTGCGGGAATCCTTGTCCGTGTGTGCACTACTGTTTACAGGTCTGGGTTCATACGGGATAATAAAATTAAAATCTAAAGAAGACTTTATTTACACTAGTGTTAAAAAATTAATTTTACTGGTTAAGGACCATGTGTACGAGGAAAATCTCTTGGTCCACTGGACAACTTCAATAAACCAATAACATAAACATAGAAAAACAGAAATGAAAACATAAAATTGACAATATAGAAACAAACTGCTTTATTCTATTGGCAAATCAAACCAGCAAAAATAAGCAAGGAGTAAAATAATTAACTGTGTAAAATAGCTAAAAATGAGCTAAAAGATCCTAGAATTTTCTTATACCAACATTATAAACAGACATATAAGATATTAAACACACTGTAGACTAAGAATATACATATTACGTGTGGAAACAATCAGAATAAATAATAAACTGTCATTTCTTTTTAGAATATTAACATGAAAATGGAGCAGACTTGTGCATTTCTATAGTGTCTGCTGTGGAACGAGTCACTTTAGTAGGTTCATTCATAGAATGTTTGTTGATGACCTGCGTCTGAGGGCGGGGCTACAGGACTGGATGATGAAGTTCATTAATAACAACTGTACCAGTTTATGTTACATACGTACTGCTTTCCAGCCACTCTGAATTTCTATAGGAAACCTTTAACTTTATGTGTCAGGGTCGGACACTGACGAGACCTTTCATGACCCCCATGCTAATTCAGTGAAGCCGGCGCTCACACAAACGAAGCACCAAAGCTATTATTAGCCAATTAACACCTGACGCAAAGTGCTTGGGCCCCTGAGATCACCACTCATGATGATGTGAAGTTGTTCCCATTGTTCTATGCTGCAGTAAGATATGTCATATCTAGTTGATATAGCTCATAGTTTTAGATTTGTTTTCTATCATTTGTGCTTGTTGTAAAGTGAATTTAGTAAAACAAATAATTTCTTTATTCTGGCAGATACTTTTTGGGTCATTCCTTAAAAAACTTCATTATCACTCAGTACAGTGAGCTCTCTGGTCTTATAGAAACCACTTAAAACAAGAAAAATATCTGGAAATCAGTTAAATAATCTTAAAACCAGTTTACAACAATATTAAAACTAAAAAATGAGCTTTATAAACTAGATATAAGAACAGTCTAGTCGGGATTTTACCATATACTGTTTTCCAGTCATAAACTTTATTCCAGTAAGGTGGTTCTTTGGGGTTCTTTAGGTAAGACGATTCTATATAGAACCTTTTTGAAAATTGTTCTGTATAGTGACAAAAAGGTTCTCTATTGCTAACAACCTGACGTTGTCCCAATAACTGAGCACTTTTAGAGCTATATAGAACCATATACAACACATTCTCTGTCAACCTAAAGGTACCATTTCACCATATATATATATATAAACATACTGTATATATATCTATATATATATAATATTAGAATAAACCACAAAACCACACGAATAATAACAGCAATATTGTATATTAACCACTTAGCCATTGCTGTTCCTCTCCGCCCAGTACCTGGTTTATCTGACAGCAGTGCATTAAATCAGGTGTCATAATGATAGAATTCCACCAGGTTTGAAAAACTGTAAATTACCTCACTTCAAACAAGAAGAACTCTAAAAACAAGATAATTCTGTGAGTGTGTGTGTGTGTGTGAGTGTGAGTGTGAGTGTGTGAGTGTGAGTGTGAGTGTGTGTGTGTATGTGTGTGAGTGTGTGTGTATGTGTGTGAGTGTATGTGTATGTGTATGTTTGTATGTGTGAGTGTGTGTGTGAGAGTGTGTGTGAGTGTGTGTGTGTGTGTGAGGGTGTGTGTGAGTGTGTGTGTGTGTGTGTGTGTGAGAGTGTGTGTGAGTGTATGTGTGTGTGTATGTATGTGTATGTGTGTGTGTGTGTGTGGTGTGTGTGAGTGTGTGTGTGTGTCTGTCTGTGTGTGTGTGTGTGTGAGTGAGTGTGAGTGTATGTGTATGTGTGTGTGTGTTTGTATGTGTGAGTGTGTGTGTGTGTCTGTGTGTGTATGTGTGTGTGGCTGTGTGTATGTGTGTGTGTCCATTAGTCTGTGGGCCTCCTGGTCTGGCCACCTGTCACTGTCGAACAGGAAGTCCTGGAAAAGGGCGATGACCAGTCACCCTGCGCTTCCTGCTGTGTGTGTTCCTCTGTAGAGCAACTTCCACCGACGTTCACGTGAGCAAGCCAGAGCAGTAAACCCTCCGCCGGGCCGGGCCTCGCGTTTCTGGGAGGGGGTAAAGATGTCCGCCGCTCGGCTAATCGAGCAGTGCGTGACGACAGGAGGCTGAGCCGGTCACAGGCTGCACTGATAGAGGCCAGGCTGGTGAAAAGACCTCTGATAGCTCCTACAGTATCTGAGGCAGCCGAGGAGAGACCCAGCTCACTGACCATGCACAGTGGCTGTCAAAAGTTTAGGGACACCTGGCTGATCAGAAATGTGCTGCACTGGTTTATTAAGGGTAGGGCTCACAGGAAGTGCTTGTTGCAGATGCTTGTCAATCAAACGAGTGGAGTTGGGTATGGGTTTTGTCCATTTCGTGGCATCCAGCTGACACGCTGCTGCTTTTCCATGACCCATTCTTCCGCCTGCTCTTTAAAGAACTCGTTCCACAGGAAGCGTGCACACAGCTGTACGGTCTACAGCAGCTCTACAAAGGTGTTCAGACCTACACGGAGCTCCGAACTGTGTTATCTCAGAGATTCCGTGTGCACCACTGGACTCTAACATCAATCAGCGCCTCTC
>JAMWET010006572.1:0-22339 GCA_024036415.1 Prochilodus magdalenae
CGTTTTTTAAACGGCAAGTAAGACACACACGCCATGATGAAAAATGGTACCACCGAGACAAAACCTCGAGGATCAAAGACGATGATGGGAGCAACGAGGACGAAATCGCAGCAAATCCAGAGGCGCGAACAGCGAAACTGCGCTACAAAATTTAAAAATGACATAAGGGTCTTCCAATGACGGTAAGGCGGGATCGCCATACGGTACGAGGCGACTTCGAGGTCGGAGTGTCGCGCTCGTAGGTGTCACTATCGCAACATGTCCCTCCCCCCACTTTTTTTTTTTTTTTTGATGGGCGTGTTCTTGCTTTCTCTAATACAGACTGCCTCAGTTGTACAGACCCGACTCATGCGAAAAAAAATGAGTGCCCCCCAAAACGGGAATGCCGCAGGCGCACACCGCAAGCGGTAGGTATCCTAAGAACGGGGCCTCTTACGCCTGAAAAAACGGACAATCTCGCGGAATAAAAAGAGATTAGTACTCGCCCCCCCCCCCCCCCCCAAATCTGAGAGAGCGAAAATCCACCGGAAGCCACGTTTTCACATCCCCAAAGAGGAACACTGGTTGGTGCACGTCTTGCTGGCGCATCTGTGGACAAAGACAGCAAGTCTTTGTTGATGTATCAGAGCACGGTATCCAGGCAATGTCAGCATACCACCAGAAGGACGAACCAGCCTCACGTAGGACCTGGCCCACTATCCGCAAGAAGAAGGCTTAAACTCCCTCTGACCACTGTGCAGGACGCCAGTATATGTATTCCAAACCAACTGACGCTGTATTGGCCGCAATATAGGAGGCCCTACACCATACTAATAAATGAGTGTGGGTCTAAAACCAGGTGTTTCAGTTCATTGTCCAAACCCATGTACCATTTAGGCCAAAAAAAAAAAAAAAAAAAAACACCACCTTCCAAGTGAAGTTTCTACAGAACGGTGCGCTTCACACCAAACCACTCTGAATGACTAACACAGTCATTTACTTATGCAGAAAAAAAAAAAAAGTCAGAACAGAACGATGGTGCCCCAAACTCTCCAATACTGTGAGGGGACACAAATCAGACTAGTGGTTCCTTTTCCATACTAGGTACTCTCCCGGGACAGGAGTCACCTGTGACTGAAACATATCCAATAACATAATACCTCCATGAGCACCAACAGCAGCTGTGACTGGATTTGGCATGTACTGGACAAGTTTCTGGATGCAGGACACATCAGTGTACAGACACTGTTACATAAGGGATTGGTCAGTTGGGCCAGATTTGGTGGAAGCCTTCCCTGGTTGTTCCAGGTAGTGCCATAGATTTCCAAGGGGATTCAAATCTGGGCAGCCTAGACATGGGAATGTTAATGAATGTTCATCATGCCAACCAGTTACATGTGCAGCCCTGTGAACGGGGGAATTGTCATCCTCGGAATACAGGGATTGGAATATTCATATCCCTCTGTCAACTGATAGCTAAGGACAAAAACCTGGTTGTCCAGCAGCTCCGTGTAGGCATCTCAACCAAAGAACCCATTTCCATACAGTTACAGCAGCCATCATTTTTTATCCGGGGAGCTTATATAGACGGTGTCCGGAAGCCAGACATGGATAGGACGCACAGTATCAGCTCTTTATGCTCCTTTATGGTTTGTGTTTATCTCACATGCTCCGCGGTCCCTGTGCCGGTCAGTAAACTGGGAGAGCTTCTCTCTCATTCGGTTGGTGTGCTGCTCTTTGCGCCGTAGCTCTGCCCCCTGCTGGTTAAACCGAGACTGCAGCTTCACGTTCTACAGATACAGAGAGAAGGAGAAATTCAATTTAAAGTCTTACCATTACAAGTAATACAACAAACTGGACTGTTGGTGCTATAATCCGTCCCTAGCGCTGCCACAGACATCCGTAATCAGGAGTCTAAAAGCCTCACTGGAAGAGAACACCCAACACAAGCTTCAGTGAGTAGAGAAGCATCTTGAGCTGTCCAATGACATTGCGTTAGCGGCACTTGGTGGTAAGGGTGGGTTATGTGCCTCAGAGGAAGCGCATGCTACCCTCCCAGTCTGCTGGCACTGGGCGATCATTAACTGGTGGAATTGGATAGGACTAAACTGGGGAGAAAATTCCCGTTTCCCAGAAAGTCAGATTGAGCTAGACTACTTAATGAGCTACGTGCTGAACTCCATGCTTTGTCAGGAAGGAGAGATGGTGGAGAAACAGCCAATGAAAAGAAGATCTGAGGAACAAAGACGAAGATGTTCCTAGATACAGCAAGCAGGAAGAGCCTAATGCTCATCCATGAGTTTGGGGTGGAGCTCGGTAAAGTTCGGTTGATATCGGATATTCGGCAGATATTCGCCTTTCGCGCTTCCTACAGCTGACCGACAACTTCCTTAAATCTCTAAAACTGCATCTTCTAAGTCGTTGTAAATCAGGGAACAAACTACAGCCATTATATTAGGTCAGAGTTCCCGATCTTTCCTTTGGCCAAGTACGATTGATGAAAATAGCCACAATCGCCACAGCTGGCGCTACGAGGCTGAAGTTGGTTCCTTATTCGCGTTTCCTGTTCCACCGTAAAAGGTGCAGCATTGCCTGTCAATGTGTATTTTATTTTCTTTTTTTTTTTTCAGGGGATTTACTCCTGATCATATTCACAAACACCATTTGCTGTGTTAAAACTCGCCATCTACAGGCGATTTAACGTAACTGCTGTACCATTTAAGGTAGAACGGGAAAATAAGGAACTGGCGAATAAGGAACCAACTTTAGCCTTGTGCTGGCGCTAGACGACAAGAGACCGTCTCTAAACTGCGGTTACTGGTTTCAAAACATGCCAAGATTCAGAGACATCGAGGAGGCTGTTGATTTATAAAAGACTCTAAACGTAGGCGAAATACACAGATCATGTGAAAAACTGCCTTTTTACACAAGCTGTAATAAAATTTATTAAAATACACTATTACACATCTACTACAAGCTATAGTTGTGGTCATTTTTCACATAGCTTGATTACTTGGTTCATTTTTAATGATTGAAGTTTACTACTCTGCGACATCCACATGAACCTAACAGACCTAAAATCACTTGTAGTGAGTACAGTGACCCATCTGACAAACACAGGCTACAACCTTTTAGTTTGGTAAAATAGACCAAAGATGCATTTTTTAGTTGAATTTTTTAAGTAATTTTCAGGTATTAAAGTAATACTGTGAGATATCCATATGACATACAGATCTCACTTGTAGTATACAGTGACCCATCTCAAGAACATACTACAACCAGTAGTTTGGTAAAATATACTGTGGTAGAATTTTACTTAATTTTTAAAAGTATTACTATTATAAAAACAGCAATATGACACAGATTTAATATTGCTTGTAGTATAAAGAGACCCATCTGACAAAAATACTACAGCCTTTAGTGTGCTAAGATAAGAGTTTTAGGTTATCTTAGGTCATTTGTATTCTTTATTAATTTACTTCTGCAATACATCCATACAAGGACTGCTCCAGTGATTAAAACTGACATGCACAAGTGATTAACTTTCATTATTCGTGATAATCCTTCAGTCGGCATGGAGACAGACCATCAAATACAAGTATCTTAATCAACCCTGCTCAGGTCTTTCACTGGTATTCAGTAATTCCAGGGGGACAGGGCCTATACCAGTATTGATCCCGGTGTTTTCAAGCTGGCAAAACAATGATGCAGCATCCACGGAGAAAGGAAGAGCATTTCCACAACCCTATCTGCGCCAGAGTATGCAACCACAGTCCTGTCTTCACCCGAGGATTTTGCCACAGACCCATCAGTGCGGGAGGCTGACACTGCACACCTTTCTGTACTGGAGTATGATCATGCAGCCCCGTGTTCACTGGAGGACATCACCCCTGCCCTTTTCCGTGTCTGTGGGCAACTATTGTTGTTACCGTTTTTGGTACTGCTCTGCAATAATTTAGTTTTTGTGGAATTAATGTTTTGACACTCATTAACAACACAGTAGTATTCATTTTCTCATAATTTAATGAATGTACAGTTACTGAGACATATCACTGAGAAATGTTTAGCTTTAACAAAACCTTAAGCTGATAAAATGGAAACTGAGTGTAGATACAGGGAGGTGTACCTAATGAGGTGTTCAGACAATACATACTTCTTAGTAGATTTATCTTCCTGCTCCTATTTTAACACATCTGTTTACACATTTCACATAGCCATGTTGTTTCCTCATCAGGAATTGTATCTGGTGTCTTTCCAAGGCAGCCTGCATGGAACCATCTTTTGCAGTTTCCACATTCTATCTGATTAGCCAAACATAAAAAAAAAAAAAAAAAATGTGGTTACAGTGCTACCAAAATACCAAATTTAAAGTAAGTATCTTAATGGTGTACTATAATAGCTATATTTTTGGAAATCCTGTAAAGACAGTCGGTAATGCATGAAACAATTCAGTAACCAGCTAGCATAACGGCTAACAAATCTAGCATACAAACTTGGGATTCAGGTTTTGTATAACATCTTCCAAATCACCATTCAATGTTTAAGAGTCATTTTTTGTAATGTGTTTGTTTTTATGATGTTTCAATGAATGTACTACTCTACCCTACACTTAAGTCATATATATATTTTGCATACAACTGTTCATATTCACATAGTAAATGTACAGTATATATTAATAGTCATATGCAGTAAATGTAACATCCCTGGTCAGATCCACTGTACATTTTATTGTCTTGTAAATAATAATATTAAACTAGAAAAGTGCATTTCCTGAAGGAAACGTGGGATGGTTGCACAGCTTGCTCAGTGAGGAACGAGGGATGAGTAAACGAGTGTGGGTGCCCTTAGTGAGGACGAGACGTTTGGTGGGTCTCGGGCGAACAAAAACATTACTGCTTAGTTTGGGTCAAAAATGACTGGGACTCTATGGAAGGAAACGAGGGATGAATAAATGACAGATAGACGAGTGCAGGTCAGTGTGGCTGTGGATTAGTCATGTGGATGTCGCAGAGTAGTAATTCAATCATTAAAAATTATTCAGTAATCAACTACTGAAAAAATTACCACACTATAGCTTGTAGCAGATGTGTAAGGTGTATTTTAATTAAATATACATTTTATTACAGCTGTGTAAAAGGAGCAGATTTCCACATGATCTGTGTATTTCACTACGTTTCGAGTCTTTATAAAATCAACAGCCTCCTGATGTCTCTGAAACTTGTACGTTTTGATACAGTAACCGCAGTTTAGAGACGGTCCCTTGCCTTCTTTAGCGCCAGCTGCGGCGATTCTGGCTATTTTCATCAATCGTACTTAGTGTTTCTGTTTCCAACTTGTCTGCATACACAGTCTCCCGTACCTAGAAGGTCCAGTTAATCAAAAAGGAAAGCAATCGGGACACTCTGACGTTAATATAAATGGCTGTAGTTTGTCTCTTGATTTACCAAGGACTTAGAAGATGCAGTTTTAGAGACCCTTTAGGAAAGCTGTCTGTGAGCGGTAGGAAGCAGCGAAAAAGGCGAAATATCTGCCGAATATCCCAATATTCAAACCTGAACTTTAACGAGCTTGGAACTGAAGTTGAAGTGACGGGGTGGGGACATATTGGTTAGCTTGGGAGAAGCCATTACGCTTTAACTGTGCCTTTAGTGAGGACATTTTTGAGACCTCAGTGGACCAGGAGAGCCCACATACACATCTTATCTGAGACTGATTATAACAAGGCCTATGGCTTTACCTTCTCCCTTCTCCAATCCGCAGCGCAATTCCTGCAGCCAGCCCGATGTATATGTCGACTCTCGCCACCAGCTGCTCCTGTGAGGCAGGGGAGGGCGAAACACAATTGCATTTTAAACCACCCGTGGAAACTGGAGCTTCCCTGAAACTTCACCACGGAACCTGTTATGAGTTCCGAGGTTAGTACCAGTATGTTCGTGTGCTTCTGTGCTGTACTGAAGAGAGCTTGCTGTTCTCCCTTCTGTTCCTCCTGGAGGATCATGTAGGAGGTGCTGTGGGGTGGACTAGCCTGTAGTGATACACATGGGTTGGTCTGTATTTTTGGGAAACCAGAAGAGAAACAAAGGTTCTATTACATCCAAGTTACACACCGGTGGCCAGTTAATCAGAAAACACACTACAGTGATACAGCAGCTCTGTGGGTCAGGTAAAACTGACCAAGAGGCACGGAGCGACCAATAGCGGTGACAACGACAGTGGACACTTGAGTGACCAACGGAAAAATGAGTGGAGGGTACACGGGAGGCATGTTTCTAATTAAAGTGGCCAGTGGAGTAGGAGGTACAAGGGATGGTGTTTCAAAAGTGGGCCAGGAGTGGAGGCACAAGTGTGGTGTTTCTAATAAAATGGCAAACCAAGTGAGTGGTTGTATAAAGGTTGTGGTGTTTCTAAATGTAAAGTGGCCATGGAGTGGAGTTATAAGGTTTCGTGTTTCTTAATAATGTGGCCAGTTAGTGGAGGTATAAGGGTGGTGTTTTCTAATAAACGTGGCCAGTTGAGTGGAGGTATAAGTATGTGTTCTAACTAAGTTGGCCAGTGAGTGGTTGTATAAGGCTGGTTGTTTCTAATAAAGTGGACCGTTCAGTGTTGTTGTAAGGGAGGCGTTTCTAATTAAGTGGCCATATGAGTGGCAGTATAGGGAGGGGTGTTTCTAATAAAGTGGCCAGTGGAGTGGAGGGTATACGTGTAGGTGTTTCTACATAAAGTGTGCCATGGAGTGGTTGTATAAGGCTGGTGTTTCTAATTAAAGTGGCCGTCAGGGGAGTTGGGTAAAGGGAGGTGTTTCTAATAAAAGTGGCCAGTGAGTGGAGGTTATAAGTAGGTGTTTCTAATAAAAGTGGCGCCGTGAGTGGTTGTTATAAGGGATGGTGTTTCTAATAAAGTGGCCAGTACAGTGGTTGTGTAAGGGAGGGTGTTTCTAACAAAGTGGCCAGTGCCTGAGTGGACGAGTATAAGTAGGTGTTTCTAATAAAGTGGCAGCATGTGATGTGGTTGTTATAAGGCTCGGCTGTTTCTAATAAAGTGGCCAATGGAGTGGAGGTATAAGTAGGTGTTTCTAATAAAGTGGGCCAAGTTGAAGTGGTTTGTATAAGGCTGGTGTTCTAATAAAAGTGGCCAGTAAGTGGAGGTATCAAGTTTGAAATAACCTGGAGCTGTAAAGCACATCATACCTGAGATCTCCTGAAGTTGCTACAGGGACGTTAGTCGGTCTTCCTCCATGTTGTTGTAGGCCATCGTCTGTGGCTGACCCTCAACACACACATATGCACATTTTCCGTGATCATAAATGTTATTATTAATTATTATTTTGTTTTTCGTACTCGCTTTAATTCATGCCTTGGTACATTACAAAACATTCTTAAAAATCACAGCATGTGAACAACGCTTCGTCGACCTGAGGAGTGGACTCGTCTCTGGTCTGAGTCTTCTCAAAGGGTCTGAGGGTAGAGGGTTACAGAGTGGAAGCTCAGGTGACTCTCATATCTCATTAATTAATCGATTGTAAATCGGGGGAGCCGCTTACTTTAGCCTAATTGAACGGAGTTATCGAGTGCCTCTGCTGTTCATTTACCCAGATTAGGATGTAGACGGTTGTCCGGTTTCTTTACCGGGATTAGCATCAGTAACATGCAGGAGTTGCTTACTAAGGAAAAGACACAAAGCTCTGAAAAGGCGCTGGAGGTTTCTGTTCCTGAAGGAGGGTAAGTAAACTCCGGTGTGCATTCAGCGCCTCCGGCTGGTCTTAATCAGGTAAAGAGCAGCGCGAGGTTTTTTGAACAGTGGGCCGAGGAAAGCCCAACGCACTGCAAGTTTAAAAACGCGCTGCAAGTGCAAAATCTCAAAACACAAACATCAAAATGAGGACCGCATGCAGACCATTTAACCCGAACGTGCTGCAGAAGTCTCAAACGCGCAGCAAACACTGAAAACACAGTGCAGCTTCCACACACACACAAGCAAAAAGCCTCACAAACAAACCAAAGCGAGAACCAAAGGAAGGTGTTTACCCCCCCCCACCCCCAGATGGGACACTGAATAAGTCGGCACTGACCCATTCGAGTTTACGAGGTTCTTGTGTTTAACATTTCGTTTAACAAAAAAAAAACTTAAACAGGGTGCACCACCGAGTGGCTAAAAATTAACGGTTTCCTGTTTATTAATGGATGTTCTTTCTGTTTATCGCCAGGTCTCGTGTGTTTAGCCAGGCCCTGGCTCTCGCATAGGTTCCGTCCACTTTCAGTGTCCCTCGGGAAAAAACTTCCGTTGTGTTTTGGAAGTTGCATGTGTTTGCAGTGTTGCTGCGCGTTTGAGACTTTGCAGCGCGTTCGGTTAAGGTTGCCAGCAGGTTCTCAATTTGATGCACTGTGGTTTTCAGATCTTTAGAGCGCGTTTGGCTAATGTTGTGAGCAAGTCTGTGTCATTTTGATGCTTGTGTTTTGAGACTTTGCAGTGCGTTGGGCCCCTTTTCTCAGGCCACCGGGAAACTAAAAGCTACTAACAAATGCCTAAAAAATCACAGTAACGGTGTTTTTCTTTGTGGACGTGTGATTCGAAAAGATTCGATTTAATTTTCGAATTCATGAATGTTCGAAGCGGATGTTGTAGAACTGCATTTACATACGTAATCCAAGTTCTGGACTTTACTCCATCTCAATCAGGATGGGCCTGCGGCTTCTGTTGTTTCCGCATCTGACCACACGAGTCTTTCTTTTTGTGGCTAATGGCAAAGGCCGGTGACATTCACAAAGCTCATAGCTATTTATAGGGAGTCCAAATATGAGATATGACATATATGGTTTTAATTTTTCTTCTAGATCCAACCACCATTTTGTTGGCACACACATATAAAAATTGAGGATTTTTCAAAGTAGTAATTTTTTTTTTGTTTAGCCATGTAACAATAGATATAATTGTATGATTTTGAATATAATTTAATAAGTCGTGCACACTGTAAACGATTGCATATATATAATGTGAGTAGAGAAGCAATGAATTATTTTAAAATTCATTGAAAAAATGCGCCTCCTACTGCATTTAAATAAATGAACACCGAAAAATATCAGTAGTGGATTCAACCACGTCTCACACAGATATTGTCTGTGAACCACATATTATGCACATGTAACCATTATTTGAGATATTTTTGTAACCTCCAGTCTTACAAAGTCCCTACATTTGGGATATTAAAAAAACAAGCATGATATAGGTTCATATCAAAACTTCGTAAACAACAACTGGCGTAAGTATGTAATAGACACCATTAAGTTTAAACTGATCCAAAATAAATAGATACTTTGAAACCAGCCACTGGGCTAACATAATAGACTGAGCAGCTATCAATTTATTAACTATCAGCTGATTTTAAACTGGGACTGGCCCGCCGGCCAGGAGCCATCATTTAACACCCCTGGGGTTAAAACAAAAGGAGGACACCCACTTACAGCCACACCAAGGTCAACAAGACTTGCTTTATGTCAGTGGATAGTAAATCCAAGAAATATTCAGAAGTTACACCATCAGGCACACAGATTATCACAATCACAAAATCACAACAAAGACATAAAATACAGGTTGTATCTACCAGGTTTAGTGTTCCAACCATGTATCACATTCTAATCATCACGACTGACATCAGGGTTTACCTTCATCCCGCTATGCTAAACACACAACCACACCAGAGGAACTGGTTCCTTGTAGGCGGGAATCTTCAAACTGGCTCCATGTATAGTGCACTGTGTGTAGGTCACGCAATAATTGCCGCCTCCTCTCCCAGGACAGTGCACTGTAAGTCTCAAATGGTTTACATTCCGCTACAAGCTGCACGCACTATACCTGTTCCCATCATTTACTGTACTACTTCTAGAAGCCAAGGTTTACAGGACACTCTACAGGGAGCACGGAAGAGAACATTTGAGGATTCAGCCTATGGAGGAGATTAGCATAGCACCTAAGCTTAATGCACACAGGACACTAACAGGAAAAAAAAAGTTTCTTCAAAGCTACCACACAAAATCTAGAAGCCGAAGGTTAAAAATAAACCGTTCACAACCAGGGTTCCTCTGATGGGCAACGTGGAGGAGAAATCATGGTAGTGTGACAAACTGTCTAGCACCCCATAGCAAACTCCATGGAGCAAGCTAGCTATTTAGCCCAGGCACTGTGGCTGGTGTTCACAGTTGACTGAAAGCCTCTCATCAAAGGCACTAAAGTGAGTAAAGCACAATGTTTCCTTCGTTCCTGCCACTAGAAACCCATATCCTAGTCCTGGAGATTTACCACACAGAGGAATTAGGCCTCAACACGTTATAGATCTCAACTGATCCAGAGGATCTCCACTACTAGATCAAGGTACCACTGGATCTGAAGTCTTCAAGAGTGACTGATCTCCAGGACTAAAGTCCCTGAGACACCCCCTGACAGTGTAAGCGATCAAAGCCTTAAAAGAACACTCTTGGCACCAAAACATGCTAGTGTGCTAAAAAGGATTGAAAACTGATGGGGACCAGTTAGCCAATGATGCCAATGGTGGCTATGTGCAATCACTCAATGGTGGAAACATTTCTTATCTTAACTTATCGCAAACTTTTACATATGTGTTCGTAGATTTGACTGAAACATACCGCACTGTTAAAATAACACGAGTCGTCTATGGGTCTACAATACTTCAGAAAGATAATGGGACTGTTTAGAAAACAAGCGTGAATCAGAATGGAAAGCTGATGTCTACACAGCTGCCAGGAATTAAATGAGGTCAGGTTACATGTCATAAATCGTAAGATTAACAGATGACCGTCGAAAGTGTGAACACACTACCCCTTTGTAAATACCCATACCATATATCCATCAGATCCAGCACTAGTTTGACATCACAATGGATTGATTCACAATATGAAAAACTTGCCGTTCTCACAAAAAAATTACCCACAAATCTGGTGTCATCCGTCCTACAAGTTTCATCCATACATTTACGCGCAATTTAGCGGAAGTCCTCTTATCAGAATCGACTTTCTTCCCCGTACCTTATTCAAATTAGAGGTAGGCCAATTGTAGTGTTAGGAGGTTCTTGCCCAAGGACTCTTAAATTTGGTGTAGCACAGCACAGCATAGTCACCCAGACCAGGAAATCAAACTACCCATTTCCCCAGATGGTGTGGGGTAGACTCCCTGGTGTGTAGTGGTCTTATCCGCTGAGCTACACCAACCACACCCATGGGATTTGTAGTTCAAATTTTATTTTGTAATTATATTTTTAATCTTCATAATGATACAACTCAGCTAAATATTCAGATATTATATTAATTTCCCTAAAAAAATATCCCTATGCCAAAATTAACGGCTATTGAAAATGTTTGTAATGCAACCAGCAGACGGCGCAGTGCTACACTTTCCCCTTCCCATTTAAGATCATCCCAAGCTTTCCACTTCCCAATAGGAGAATGCGGATGGCGTATCACCCAGCCCTGCTTCACAGCACTAATAAATTAGTAAATGATTACTTTCAAAAATTACACCTACAACTCACTGTTAGAAAGTTTTATATAAAAAGTTCCAATATTTTTCTATTAAAACACTTCTCTTCTTCTTCTTCATATAAAAGCTTATAGGTTAATGGTCACGGCTGAGAGGCATTTTGGTTTGTTGAAGATGAAGGCCTTGGTGAGCTGGTCTCATTAAATATGAGTGCAGTCCTGCTTTGAACGATCCACTTCAAGTATATGAGCAGGGTGAAAAATTGGATTTAAGGTTCAAGTGTCATTTTCAAGCTTTCTCTGCTGAAGAGTGTTTTTGTTGTAACAGTCTTCCTGCTTATGGTTTATTAGATATTAGTGTTATATGTGTACTCGGAGCGCACTATGAGGGGGCAAGTACAAAGGAAAACAGCTTGTGAGCTTTTTAAACCCTCGCCATCTTCAGGGAAAAAAAACGGACCACAAAACCAGGCGGTGTTATAGGTGATGTAGTTTTAGGAATGCAGCACCGTAGTGTACAAATAACTAGGAGTGGATCGTACCATTGTGGATCGTACAGTGTAGGATCTGCTTCATCAGATAAAAGAAGGGTCTGTGGGAGGAGAGGAGAAACACAGCATGAAAAATTCTCACGAATCTATACTGAAGAGTGTGTGTGTGTGTGGGTTTCATGGTGTCTTTTCGGATGGCCATCATCTTCAGCGGTCTTCGGCAGCTGCAGAAGGGAAAGAAAATGGGATAGTTTAAGCATGAAATAACCACATAAACATGTTTAAATGCACATAATTTACCAGTCAGCCAACCAAATCTTCATCTACTGATGATATACAATGGTGCTTTTGCTTCTCGGCCATAAAATGGAATGAAATGGAACAATGGAAATAACACACAGTAATCGTAACTGTCTTCAACACAGACAAGCTGAAACAGAAACTGTTGATATATCAGCCATGTGGAAGTGCGTGATGGTTTCTCTAAGGAGTATTAAACAGAAGATTTATAATATCGGTTCATAAGTAGCAAAACTGAAGAATGCTGATGCCACTTGAACACTAAACCAAAGTGCAAACTACAATACAATAATGTGATGGAGTGCACCGCCAAGGATGACCCGCGGTTCTCTTTTATCAATGATGTTGGATTCTACATATTACATACTGTCATCATTTCAACAAGTCTATTTGATGTGCATGTATTTTTATTCATTAATTGTCAGATATTATTGTTCTTTGTACCAGTTTGCTGCATATTTTGGTTTCTGATTTGCCCAAAGATTTATTTTCAGTACATCGTACATTATAGGCTCTATTTATATATAGTCCAGATTAGTCCAGCAAACCTCTGCTGGTCCTTTAGCAATGCCGCTCTGTTGTGGTCCTTTAGCTATAAAAACAGCCTCACTGTACTATAAAGGAATAAAGGACCTATATCCTGTATGTGACCACTAACAGTACAGCCTTTACAAAGTTTAATCTCTTTAAATATAAACCTTTTAAGCTTTACAGGATGTGCCCGTCTTAAGACACACCAGTCTTTACTCTTTGGAGCCTTTACATTGAGAAACGTTTCCGTAACAGGATACTTTTGAAAAACATCCGCTTGTATTTTCTTTACTAGGTTTATTTAATGAGAAATCAAAGAGAGAAGCTACAAAATAAATGGGAACCTAATATATGGAGTATAAGAAACCTAAGCTAGAAAACTAGCCCTTTTGTGATATCATAAGTAGCTGCATGTTCTCATATATCAGTGGTTCCCAAACTGTGGTATCCATATCTCCTAGGGGTATGAACAACTGAGTATTGGGTAATGGTAATACCTGTGAGAGCCTTGTTAGTTTCAGTAGTGAGTTAGTTTCACCTCCACAGCCCAGGGTTTGTTTTGGGGTGATAGTGAGACTTAGGTTTGTTGCTGTGGTGATTCGCATTTAGCCGCTGGCATTTTACTTATGTGTTCGAACTGGTTCCATACAGGACCAGAACTGAGCGGAGAAGACAGCAGGGGTTCACTGGATTGAGTGATAATCTCATAACCTGCGCGGTGGAATAAGTGGAGGAGGCCTGAAAAATAAACACAACCAGGTTGTGGTGGATACCTCTAGAGCAGCCCACATGATTTGGGTGGACGGAAGGGGTTGTCACCAGATGGAACACCCATCAGCAGCGGGTCTTTCTGAGCATTCTGCAGGCAGAAGTTCTTCAGGTCTGTGGCTGCTTGAGACACCTAGCAAAGAAGGCACTTGGAGTCAAACAACCTTTAGTGATGTAATTCAGACCAGAAGGATCCAAAAAGAGAGGAACAGAGTCTGATAAACCAACCTGGGTTCCAATTAGGCCTGTGGCAATGCAGACTTTTTTTTTTTTTCCTCTCTCTCTTTTTTTTTTTTTTTTTAATTTTTTTTAAAGACATGATTATTGATTACATTGGTGAGGATAAGAGGACCTTTCTGTACTTCTAAATCTTAAAATACATAAGATACAAAATGTTTATGTAACATACATCAATTGGGGCAATAAGAAACATCATGATGCGGGGTTAGGATTTGATCATGATTATTAAAATACATACACACACACCATCATATTTTTGGGTTTGCTAATGCAAACTTGATTCAAACTTGATATGAAGGTATTAGTTTACTTTGGAGTGGAGGAGTCTGACGAAAAAGAACAATCAATACTGTGTGTTTGAGAATCACTTCAGTTTTAAGAAACACAACATCACAATATTCAACACTACAGTTTTAAATTACTCCCCTCATGTTAATGTAATTGTATTTTTGTTGGTCCTCTACAGAGACCAAACCTCGACACACTAATACACTATTAATACACTATTTCTGCTGGTTTGCTGAATTCAATACATTACTGGGAAGAAAATACAACAAAATATTTTACCCGTTTTAGAAATTGTGAACTAAAAATGAATGAATATGGCAGAATAACATTATAATATTTAAGTGTGTTCTCTGTAGAGGATGTGTTCACTGATCTTTAGATGAAAACCAACAAGACGTGTCAAAACAAGAAATGGTCAAACTTCTTTTAGAGCTTGGCCGTATGATAATACATATCAATCTTGTGACAAAATGCGTCACACTGCAATATGCACATATGGGGTATATCATCAGTACATGCAGACACTGCCTAACGAGTGCTTCATTATAGAGAGAGTCTAATTATGTTCATTTAACCGAATTCAGTGCATCACAGTATCTATACAAATCTGTATCTGGCTGTATATGTTGCTACAGGCTTTTCCTTCTTATTGTTTCAATGGCAGGTTGTTGAAAGTAGGCTTTACACATTGTCCCTATCTACAGAAAAACGAGTATCTCTGAAACAACAACTTTAACATTTAAATTTAAGTCAATGGAACCAGAAGTCTTTCCAAGCAGTTTTGGGCCAGTTCTGTTGGTTCGTTCACCATGAAATGCTGCGATCAAATGATGGAAAAAAAAAAAAAAAGTAAAAATCGACAAAAATGAAGATACAGGTTTTTCACTGGACAGCAGCTATATACTAGAAATATAAAATATTACATATACTAGTAGTACAAAAAACATGTTTTATTATACAGCAGCTGTTTATTTTTGGTTCGGAAACTTATGTACAAAAATAGTCTCAAATGGATGCAGCATTTTGGAAATAAACTCTTAATTAAAGTATTTTTAATTGTTAATAACAACGTCCTTGAACGTTACATGCTAATTTGCATGAACAGGAAACAAAACAAAAACAAGCCACTTGTTTGCGAGAGTAATAGATATTAATACTGCTTACTGAAACTGATAACCTCTTCTTTAAGGAAATATTTAAAATATACATTAATAATTCACTAAAAATCCGCTTATCTATACTAGCACTACTCTATTCCGGACAGAGCTAAACAGCTAGCATAGCTAACTAGCAGGCTAACCAGCTCCTCAGCTGTCTGTTAGCTAGATGCTAGCACTTTGTTAGCCACTGAAACTTATTGGCCAAACTTTTATTCGCCTGTTTTAAAAGTAGAAATTTCGCTCTTACGTGAATTCTCCGGACACTGGCCTCCAGTCGGAGCTGTTTAACAGCTTTGTGAGCGACGGCCAGGCTGGTGCTGGCGTTGTTGTTGGACATGATGGAAAGTTTGAGAGGAACCGAAGCGCCCCGAGGGAGACGGAAGTTACTTAGGGCTGAGTCCCGAATGGCGCCATACTCCCTAAATAGGGCACTTATTTAGTCATGGAAACGAGGGCTTCAAATGAAACGAATAGAGCAGTAGATGTGTGAGGAGGCGTCGTACAAACTGGATGAAAAAGACACTGATACGCTTTTTGGGTGAAGAAGCCGTTTTTCTGTGTCCTAGATAGTGCAGTACACAGTGCACTATCTAGGACATTCGAGATACAGCCATTGTCATACGGGGTTGCCAGAAACTCGGCCCTTTTCTCCTAATGTTTATTTTTGCTACCTTTTAAATTATGGTAGGCACCTGACCTTAACGGAATGCATGTAGAACCACACAAAATAAATAATAAACAATAAAAAATTACATTAAAATAAAATAAGAACGGTGTTTGAGTTTTAAAAAATATTAAATAAGCTTAAACACCTTACTAAACACCTAATTCATTTATTTTTTGATTTTTCGAAGTGGATATGTGATTCTACATGCATTCCCTCATAATGTAGTATAGAGCTATATATGTATATATATATCGGCGCTGTCTAAAGAAAAACACGTATCTCCATTTTTGTTTATTTTTACTTTTATGCCTCATGTGATCACATGACCTGACATTGACATTGTGTAGACATTTCATGATGACTGAACCAACAGAAATGGCCTAGAATCACTTGGGAAAAAGTCTGGTTCCACTGACTTACACTAGAATGAAATTAGGTTTTTGCCCTCTCCTGTAAAGTAGTGATTTTGGAGATAGGTGTTTTTCTTTGGGCAGCAACACACAGCACCTAAATGTAGAATGAGTAGTCTAGAGTAGTATATTACTGAAAATAGAGTGAGAGCTGTAGAACACAGACTGAGTTTATATTACAGTTCCTAAATTTAGAGCAGGTTATACATTATTCAACCTAAACAGAAACTCACAATACCTTTTGCCTTTTAAAAAAATGTGTCACAGCATGATTGCAATAAAAATTTCAAAACATAAAAAAACTCTTGATTTCTGAGAATTTAAATTTTTTAAATAATTAGAGTTTTAATTTTTTTTAGAAAAAAAAGGAAAAACATTAAATATATTCTAACGAATAAATTAAGATAAAGAAAAATAATTTATCAAAGGTTATCATGTCATTACAGTCACCCCCTTTTTTTTTAACATCTTATAGAAAATCAGCAGGTTAAATTTGAATACGAGAGGAGAGAGAGAGAGAGAACTTGGTCCCAGCAGATATACCATTGTACAAATTACTTGTAAATTAGACAAAGTGCAATCCAGCAAAACAGATCACTGTGTTGATCAGCCTTAATCCACAGCACTGTTCAGACCGTAATGCTCTGAAGTATGTAAATTCTGTTCCTATGTAAGAACAAATCCCCAATATGGAGACACTGGTGAGGGTCAGAATCATCCTGAAACCTGCAGACTTTTTTTTGCATAGATACATACAGAGTGCAGTCCTGTGTTTGATCTTAGATTTTGTTGTACAGCAGATTTAGGTAGACATGTAGGCAGGTGATAGTCCATTAACCACCTTAAAAACAAAAACAAAGCTTTAAAGGTGGTTCTGTATTAAGTGTATGAAGTGAAGTTCTGCTAACGCTGGGGTGATATGCTCAAGCTTTCCCACAACACATCAAACCTGCACAGACACCAAGTACAACAACTGCAACCAGTAACACAAAAATGATACTATTTGCCTCGTTTAACTCCGCCATACATTTGATGTTTTCATTTTGTTCATCCCGTAACTTAACTGCCATCTTCTTCAGCTTGTTTAGGTTGCTCCGCTGCTCTTCTCTGGCGGTTTGCTGGATCTTATGATACACCTTCTTTGTCTGAATGTAGCCCATATTTTCATGTAGCATTAGGATAATCTTCTCTAGCAGCTTTGTGACTTGAATGCGGTCCGTCTTTTGTGTGTATGGTGATGGTTGTGAAGAAAGAGGTGATTTCTACCTCACGCAGTGTCTAACTAAGATTCTGAAGCTCGTAACTGTTACTGATAAACTTCTCAATGGGTTTTCCCTCCAGCAGATCTCCCCCAGTGAAGAGTATCATAGTGAACTTCAAAGCTTCTTCTCCAAAGTTCTCCTGAATCCACTTCACAGCGTTCATCTCCTCCTCTGTGAACCTCCCCAGTCTGACCACCAGCAGGAACACATGAGGACCAGGAACAATCATGGAGACACATTCAGGTGCATTGTGGGCTTCTTTGTCCGATATCAGCCACGTATCCATCACCCCAGGAGTGTCGATTACGGTGATGTTCCGTCCATCCACAGCTTTGTTCTTCGTCTCACAGTGTGCAGTCACAGATGCTGGAGACGCCTCGACTCTGAAAGCTTGTTCACCCAGGATGGTGTTTCCTGATGCACTCTTCCCAGCCCCAGTCTTACCCACCAGCATCAGCCTCAGCTCATGATGGTCCATCTTGTGCCCTTGAAAATACAAGTCAGACCTGGGTAAATTATATCTTTGTAAATCATTTAAATACACTGATCTAAAGAATAGCTGCACAAATAGCTGCACCCAGAAGGCTGACAAGAATGACCCCTGGTGGGTAGGTTTGACATTGTGAGACATGCTAGTGATTTAAGTTTGTGATGTAATGTGATGTGTGAAGGACGGGCCTTATCTCTGTACTTGACTGACCCAACAGCCATGATTGCAGACACTCAGTGGGCAGTGATGTCCTTCTATGTGTCATCCTGTCAGTGCCTTCACCATTGGCAGACGGCTGCACCACGCAGGACTACATGTACGCAGACCGTTACCACGACTGTCCTTAACACCACGTCACCGTCACCAAAGACTGCAGTGGTGTCGTACCAGACTGTCATGGAGTGACTCAGAATGGCAGCGGGTCATCTTCAGTGACGAGTCCCGCTTTAGTCTTGGTGGAGACGCCCAACGAGTCCGTGTGCGGAGGTTTCATGGCCATAAATGGCTTGTTATCACGTGGCACATGGCCTGGTTTTATTCCACCTCCACCCCTGTCGCACCATCTGCAGGAACCGTTGTTCAAGCTGCATGGGATGGATTATCACAGGACACTATTAGGAACCTCTACAGCTCCATACCTAGACGTCTGGCGTGTTGGGTTAGCAAACATGGCGGCCCGACTCCACCATACTGAGAGACAGACTTCTGTATGTGTAGCTCAATAAATATTGATCATATCAGCCTAAATTTATCATCAGTTATTGATCCTGGTCACCTTTATCTTCCTTCCCAACACCACCGCACTCCCACACCTCCTTCTGGGTGCAGCTGTTCTTTAGATGATGAGTGTACAGTTTGGTTTTAATAACTGTAAAAAGCCTGTAATCTTTAGTTTGATCTGGGTTTACCTTTGGCAGCAAAGTGTAGCATAATGAACATCGCAATCACTGAAACCATAGCGGCTTTCCAAGTAAATACACCACCAATGGCATTTTTCTACAGGAAACAGGTACAAAATTTATGAAAGAAATAATCAATCAGTCATGTATGCAGAATTGTAGACACTACAATCAAAATACTGCTTTTAAGGAGTTTTAAGACGTACCCCTCGTCTTAGTCTTTCGTTTTCCTCTTCCAAGTGAGCAATGCGTTCTTCCCTCTGTCTTGCCTTCTGTTCTTCCTTTTGCATAATCACTCTTTTCTTAGGCCTATTCTCTTCCTTCTTCATTTCGCTGGTGTGCTGGATCAGTTGTAGAACCTCATATCTGTCGTCTGTTTGGGTTTCTTTGCTGTCGAACTTCTTTTCCGCTAGCCTGAAGATTACAGACACAACAGAGGCAAACATGAAGCAATAAAGCAGTACACCAGAAAAAGATACATGCCAACACAGTTTTGGACAGTTATTTCAGAAACAGAGGCAATTTCCAAATAAACAAATATAAAAATAAATAAATGTATAAATAAATAAAAAAAATAGTGGAAAATATTTTTGCAACAAAAGAAGAATCTCTTTTCAGTAGTGTTGGAAATGTAATGTTATTGTGAATAATACAGGCGTGGATTTGCAGACGGTAAAGACATGCTCATGCACTGCAATGTGAAGTTATGGTTCACAGCTCTTCGGCCATTATCTTCCACATCTGGATTTAAAATACTTGCCGTAGTTCGGCGTGTTGCTACTGACACAAAAGATGCTTTAAACTTTCATTTGAGCGGCCATTAACATCCAGACAGAAACTCATTCACATTCTCATTTTATCATCTTCTTTCTATATGGTTTGGATCCGATTTGCAAAGATCAGATTTCATGTGGTTTTTCACTGTCCAGACTATGAAAAGTCAATCTGGATTCAATCAGGATATGCCTAAAATCCTATTTGAGTTGGGAGTCTGAACAAAATGTCTGCATAACTCCATTGTATTTAGGTCTAGAAATCCCATGAAAACGTCACTATTGATGAATTAGTTTATATGTAATTTAGAAAACACAGTGACAGGGTAAAGAAGTATAGCAGGCTGATGAGGAAACAGGTGCCTTTCAGGGTTTGGACGTTCGGGGTAAGGTTGGGTTGTCTTATCCCCATTGTGGACGTCATCCTCAGCATGTGTTGTGCAGCAGTTGTGTGTAAAAATGCATTTGTTTGTTAATTAAATTTAGATTTTGATCTGTATAATGCAAATATCTTGAATTTAAATATGGTAACAAGAGAATGAGCTAACTTAAAGTAAGAATGAGGCACATGTAGAACCAGCAGGGAACACAAATCTTTCACAAATACACGTGTCTAAACCAAAAACCCTCAAGTTCTCTAGCCCTGTAGTTCATTTTACTGAAGTGGGGCCTTTAAGGAGATTCCCAGGGCGAAGCGTTTTTGTTACAAGCCCAGGAATCACTGGCACACAGAGCCAAACCTCCAAACTGTCTAGGGTTTACTTAACATATCCTGACCCTGGCTGTAACTAAGTCATAGTGCCTAAATCTGGATGGATCCACTGATAGACCAACTCACTTGAAGTCTGAGTTTCTGAATCACATCTCAAAAATGTGGGCGCAGCTGTCCATGAGCCAGTGGTCGACCAGCTGAAGCCAAGTTTAAGGTAGCATTCAGGTTTTATATGTTGATGGAAGGCAGTCCACAATAGAGAGGAGAGTGCGAGACCCAATGAGGAGATAGCCAACCTCCTCTAGAATAGTCTGACGTTTAAAGCGCCGCCATTTCTCACGTTGCCCCAGATGGCCCATTTCTGGCTGAGGCTACAGTTTATCAGACAGTGTGACTGGCTTCCTGTAGCTGCCTGTATCAGATTTAAAACTCTGATGCTCGCCTACAAAGCCAAAAATGGACCAGCACCTCCATCCTTACGGTAATGTTTAAGAGTCCATATGTAGCTTGAGCCCTTTAGGCTTCAAGCACAGCTCGACTAGACCCACCATCCCTGAAGATACATTGAAGACGAGCATGCAGACTCTTCTCCATCCTGGAGCTCAGATGGTAGAACGAACTTACACTGGCTGTCCGAACAATCTCTTCCTGTCTTCAAACGCAGACTAAAGACTTGTCTCTTTGTAAACCATTTGCGTGAGGGAGCACTAGAAGATATACCTATTGAAATACTTTGTTTTTGCTCATATACTGACCATAATCCTTCTACCCATGGGATGGTGGGACTGCAACACCATCCCTTCTACACACACATTTACATTCAAACCCTACAAAGCAGATTTAACCACAATGAAGCTGAACAAAAGGAAGAATATGATTCTGAATGTCCGGATATACAGTATAGAGGGGAAAGTAGAGCTCTGCCTTACCCTGAAGCAGCTGATGTAGTGTTTTTCCTCTCATCTAAGGATTTCTCATCCGTTTTCTGCTGAGGATGACCAGGCTCAGAATCTGCTGTCTTATTGTCAGCATTGCCCCTGTAGGTTATAATAATACAGTAATGAAGTCAATCATGTTTCGTTTTAGAGAGGAAGGCGAAACTCTGTCTTACCCTGAGGTGGGTGATGTAGCTTTTAGGTTTCCATCTAAGGATTTCTCCTCTGTTTCCAGCTCAGGATGACCAGTCTTTGATTCGGCTGGTTTGTCAGCATTGCCCCTGTGGGTTATAATAATACAGTAATGAAGTTAATGATGTTTCGTTTTAGAGCTGGCTTGTCAGCATTGCCCCTTTAGGTTATAATAATAGAGTAAATAATAATAATAATGTTATGTTTTAAATTTAGGAAGAATAACTTTATGGAAAAGATACTGTACAGAGGGGAAAGTAGATTTCTCTCTTACCCTATAGGTGCAGATGTAGAGTTTTTGCTCTCCAGCTCAGTTTCAAGTTCAGGATGACCAGAATTGTATTCTGCTGGCTTATTGTTGTCATTGCTCCTGTAGGTTATAATAATGGAATATAGTAATAAAGTTAATAGTGTCTTGTTTTAAGTTCAGGAGAAGAACATTATTACAGCATCTTACAAATGTTTATTAAAATGCTGTACTCGTTTATGTGTGTAATTATTTATGATCATTAATTCTCATACCGTGAAGATCATGTGATAAGACTGTTTGAAAATGTATGAAATCCTTCAGAGTCCTGTACAATATATCTAACAGGGCTTGTACTATATGGTTATCAATGACAGTCAGACATTATAAAACATAACTGTGGACGTTGATGTGATGTGATTTGAGTTCTATACAGACTCTGTGTCTGACCTCCATGGAGTCACTAACTCTTCTCTGTGTGAGCACATCATCTATTACTGTCAGCTTTT